>OMLI01088501.1:0-11634 GCA_900302605.1 Rondeletia loricata | reverse complement strand
AAAAGACATTGAGTATAACAGTATAAATGGTATAAATACAGTTTTTTCATTTTTATTTCTCCCTTCATTTCCTGGGCTGATGGGAGGACAGATGATAAGCCACATCAATCTAAGTTTTAGCTGGTATCAGCGATGCAAAACACGATTCTAGGCACCAGAAAAAAATTACAAAATAATAATAAATATAAATATATATATATATATATATATATACATATATCCCATTCAAAGTGCTTTTGAAATCCCCTGTACACTGTAATGTTTAAAACATGAGGGTTAAAACATGCATATTAATGAGTCAATGGCAGCTGAAGTCTAAAAAGACAATAAAAGGCAGTTTAATTAGATTAGATTTTGATTGGAATTATTCATCAGCGGTAATTGACAGTCCCTTTTGAGAGTCCCTGTAAACGATTATATTTATTAATCAGTGGTGCAAATGCCAACTTTAAAAGCAATTATCTATAAATTTGGACCCCAGAGGGCTGTGTCACTGTGGCCGATGACACCGGTGTTGTTTAGCTGGGGCCACACAGCTTGTCCCTGAAAAGAAACTGCTATATTTCAAATGTGAATGACACACAGTCTCTTGATGTTTTGACACAGACGTAGATATGCTGAGCAGTGAGTTTTTGAAAACACATGAATCTCGACACAAAAAGTAACTAAATGTTTTAACTGGCCTGATGGTATTCACGAGATCCTTGTTTTTTTTGTTTTTTTTGTCTCCATCTTTGGTGCTAAGCGCTCATCGCTGTGGTGTTTCTGCACTGCACTTCCCAGAGATCACTTGTCAATCAAACAGTGTGTCCAGTACTGTGACGTCTTTTTCTTGGATTTTCTGTTGATGAAGTTTGAGTTTCTGTAGGTGGCGCTCTTTTCTTTGTCTGTTCAGCCATGTTTTATGAATTGGCCCAAGAGAGTACTAAACAGACATTTATTTATATGATAATGTCACTGATTATTACTTTAATAGTCAAATATATATATAGTTGGGGTTTTTTCAGTAACAACTAGCCATGGAGTGGTGAACATGTGCCCCAGAAATAAATGCCCACCGGTGGCCCAGGAGACAAGTCACAACAGAGAGGTAAGCAGAGAGGAGAGTGGAAATTGACAGTCTGATAGACGGTGATAGATGGATAGAGTAGGGCGGAGAGAGAGCTAGAGTAAGAGCCCCCTACAAAAGTGACTTTGCCTCAGCAGCAGCCAGGGAATAGAATCTGATTAGTCAGATGTCAACTGGTGCGAGGTGGCAGAACGCGCCTCCGTTTGGGTGGCAAATGGCATTGGGATGGAACTGGGAACACATCTATTCCTTTTCACGCCAGAGAAGACACCCGCTTCCCCTCCCCGTCAGTGAAGAATAGCAAACTGCCATATTTATTTTGGTAAATTCCTATTAGGTGCGCTCAGAGATGCCACTATCTCGAGCCACAGTTACTTTGCCAACGGGCATGAAAACGCAGTTTAAATGTATGGGTGCAAGACGTGACAAGACAAACACCTTATCGAACGAGACACATTCAATTTATCCCGCAGACTGCTATGATGGTGGGATTTGTCGGCTGCATTGCACGGCCAGAACATTGTGACTGTGTTTTGGCTTTCATTTAGTCTGACAATGAATGTGTGTTTCCTTTGATTAAGAAAAGACAGAGACAGAGAGAGAGAGAGAGAGAGAGAGAGAACAGAAGAGGAGAGAAAGAAAGTTACTGCTGTGTAAATTTCTATTGCAATAGCTTTAAGGGGTACATTAAGTTTTATCACAACATACAGCCCTGAAACAATCTGTATGCAAATAAAGCCTTACATATGGTTTGAACTGTTTGTATCTCTGCCTGCAAGATTTTCTACATAGTCAGTGAGTTTTGCGGTTCGCAGATGTTCTTTAATCTGTAATGGATGCTGGCGTTGGAGCAATCCACTGTGGAGCATGTCTTTAAAACTGTTTATTTGATACGTCTTAATGTTGTTGCACTTCCACAAATTGACTACTGAGCTGTTTAATTCAATCAAAACTCAGCAAATTAACGTATTTAATGCCTCTGTGGATTAAAACGCTAATTGTTTGTGCCATACTCTTGGAGCGATTAAAAGCGATGGTTTACAAAGTGCCGTACTGTTATACAGAGGATTGTGTGCAGCAGGCCAGTGGCTCCTTTGACTGAAACAACCCAAACAAGTTCAGAAGACTCAGGTCTTCCTTGCAGTTCTCAGTTTTAATCTGCAAATGAATGTCCAACTGCAGTGGGTTCATTCTGAAAACAGGAAATTACCATTCATTATGAATGAAGCGCACAGCGGGGAGGAGGGTGGAGTAAGGAGAGGTTACTTACTGACTTCTGTGGCGGTCACAGTGATGTTGTGCCACATGTCAGTCTCTCGGTCCAACAGTTTGGCCAGCGTGATTTTCCCGTCATCAACATTGATATTGAACTGCCTCTCAAGGTCCGTGTGCCGATCGATGAAGTACCTACCAAGACAACCAATCATCAGAAATTTCACATAGAATTGTCTAGAGTCCACATCACACCACACCACACCACTGAAGCATCCTACACAGTCCCTTGGGTGCTGTGGCTAATGGGGCCTTATCCATCAAGAGGGACCTGTAGATTAATGCACATTAAAAGCAGTAAGAAGTCAATAATTATCATCTGAGGAGTAATTATAGCCTTCACAGTAGCAGCAGGGGGCATTAAAGCCCAATAAGGTCCGAGAGGCCCTCCTCTCATCGCGGTGAAGCCTTCCTCCTACAAATAGACCATTAGTACATGTTATGTCAGGGTAAGAGATGGGGTGTTGTTAACCCTGTTTGGGATCTGTCAACACACAATGGCTCCCAAAGGCTTTGCATTAATGAGTTAGGACAGCCTTGTGTTGCACAGAAGCTCTAACAACAGAGGGTGGGTTGCTGAGTGGGCGTGGGGTGAGGGGATATAATAAATGTAATGGAGATTAACCTTTGACCAATTTGTAATGTGTAACCTTGACTGATGCTACATGTCTTAGCCAAAATGCAAGGCTTTTGTTTTGCAGCCTGAACCATAAACTAGCATCGCAGTACATGTGGTCAGACCCAAGTTCAAGTCTTTATCAGTCAGTTAGCACACCTTTAAAATTAATCAACCATCGTTTCAAGGGTTGCATTTCCATTTGCCTCATTGTATTGACTCTGACTGTGGCACAGTGACTTTGTGACATGGTGACATTAAAAAAAATCAGAGATGGGAGAAAAGAGAGGGAAGTTGGTCTCAGAGGAGACGGATGAAGACAGAAGTACTTCCAGATGGCCACTCTCATGTCACTTTGCTGTGACTTGAAGCAAAACAATTGTACAGTCTTATAAATACAGTGGCAAGTCATGAAACTCTCCAGAAAACTCCAGCAGTGGGTATGAAATTGGAATGGACATAAAAGTGAATTTTCAGATGCCGCTTGAAACTGTGAAATCTCTCTTTCATGTTGCAACGTGCACAGCGCCAATTCTTAGGACAAGCCCACACAAAACAGACAAAAAAAGAATCTGTCATTACGGGTCATCTTTCGTTTCACACATTTCCTTTGCCATTATGTGTGCCTGTCATAAACATCCTACTCACCCAAAGCACAAGGCCCCCATGATTCACGTGAGTTAATTAAACCATGTGCCACACGAGTGCTTAGATAACTTCAGGACAACCTGTCCCTCGTTCCCTCTCTTGCTGTCGCACTCTCACTTCCTCCCTCACTATCTCTCTCCCACTCTCCCTAAAACCGTTATTCAGTACAAGTCAGAAAGGTTTTTTTTCTTTCCCTGTCTAGCTGGTGCTCTAGCCATTTCTAATCCAATCCCCCTATCCAATTCCCAGAGGTTCTCTTTCCCGACCCCCTTCCCACGCAGACATCCCTCCACCACCAGGAGTCCTGCTCACCCCGTCTCCCTTCCTTCCTAACCCTGGGTCTCATCCCATCTCACAGTGGAACTGCTCATCCCTATCAGTGGAGACCTGTTGACAGGAACCCTGCAGTTTTTATACGAGAGAGAGAGATAGAGGGAGGGAGAGAGAGAGGAGAGAGAGGGAGGAGAGAAGAGAAGAGATACAGAGAGAGAGAGATGCAGAGAGAAATAGAGAGAAAGCGCCATAAAACACAAAGACAAAATCACAACAACAATTTATATGAGGGGTGTGTGGGGGGATGCTGCTTAGACAAGAATGGGGAGAAATTAAATAAATAAACCACTGGCCCAGATTCCAATTGTTGGGGAGATGTACCGAGCCATGACATTTCCATTTTTGAGATGAAATGGTGTAAAATCCTCTAGACGCCGGGCTGGGAGAGGTCCGCAAGGACTCTCCTCCCTCCCTGTCTCTCGCCCTGCAGACGCAGAGCACTTTCAAGACAGGCAGACAGCAACAAACCACCTGGGAGCAGCCTCTCTTCTGCAGACTGAGTGGATCCCAGTCAAACTCTGACAGCCTCACGTGCAGGCGAGGAGACAGACCCTGAAATGTTCTGCCACCTGTCAGTCAAACTGACAATGTGATGTGAAAAGAATTAAAGGAAAATAAAAAATGATCTCCAGTGTTGTACGTGCGCGGTTTTCCTGAGTGAGACGTGAGCATGTGTGCGTATGCGTGTGTGTGTGTGTGTATGCGCGAGTGTGTATGTGGATATTTTCAGCTTTCCCATACTTCACCAAGCCTTTAAATGGCATTGGACTGACCTCAATCCAGCAGTTACAGGAAGTAACGTCATGTAGAGGCTGTTTGCGCCAAATCGTTTACAGCAGTGTAGCATTCTTAAGGCAAGAGCAACCGATATCCAGAAATACTCAGCATCTATATCAAAAATAGACTGATAGCCAGCATGTGAGCTAATTAAATCATCAACATCCGTCAGTAACAGTTTTAACAGATAACAGTTTTACTGTGCGTCTTAAAACTGAGATAACTAAAAGTGTTAATCTGCGAGATCCTCACTCTTTTGATTTAGTCCCCATCTTTGGTGCTAAGCGCTCGTTTCTGTGGTGTTTCTACACTGCACTTCCCAGAGATCACCTGTCAATCAAACAGTGTCTCCAGTACTGTGATGTCTTTTTTCTTGGACGTTCTGTTGATGAAGTTTGAGTTTCTGTAGGTGTCGCTCTTTTCTTTGTCTTTTCAGCCATGGTGGCTATCGCTGCTCATGCTAACTACCCAGTTCTTCTTCTATTTATAAAAACGTAAAACGCATCACTTCCTGTGCGCCAGAGATATTATATATGATATGACAATTGATATGATTGATATATTGATATGAAAATGGCACAGATTATTACTTTAATGATACAATTAAGACATGAAATAATAGAAGACAATGTTGTCTGATCTTGAAATCTAATTGGAGGGAAATGATGAGCCAAGCTGGAACAAACTCACTGACAATGATTCAACCTAACAGCAAAATACTAAATCGACCTCTCGCTCCAGGAGGACAGAGCCAGTAGATCGACAATGGCAAGAATTTCTCTATGACCTCTAGTTATATGGCATAATGTCAATAAGAGACCCTAAAGGTCAAGCAGCTGTGTGTGTGCGTGTGTGTGTGTGTGTGTGTGTGTGTGTGTGCTCATGCATGCCTGTGTATGTGTGCACAGTATTTGCATGATTTTGTGTGAATGTGTGTCCATGTGTGTGAATGTGTGAGACTGAGTAAATGTGTGCCTGTATGTGTTTGTGAAAAGGGGAGAGAAGGGGTGAAAAGATTGAGAACAAATGCTGTTTTTGTTCCCGCAGAGAACAAAATGCCTCCATGACATTCCTGCTTGTTATTAGGTCAGTAATTCCGCTGGGAGGATCACAGATGTAGAACTAATTTTGCCGTCCCCTGAATGCTGACCAGTTTTGTTGTAAGACCACATTTTATTCAGGTTGGATCCCAGACCCATGCAATTTTCCTCCAAAATCCCAACAAATAAATACAAACAAAATATTAAAAGTGAAACAATGGTTCCTCCAGAAAGGAAGGTGTACTTGACATTACATTTCCATTCATTCCAAAACCATCTCTTTTACATGACTCCTTGTATTACCATATTCAACTTGTCAGCTGTCAGCTGTGGTAAAACAGTGCAGGCAAGCCTGAAGAAAAAAACTTTACAGAATTACTCAACAATTACATTATTTTAGTTGCTGAAAGTGAGAGTAACCTACAGAAAATTTTGAATATTATGAGTTTGTGGTATAAGAAATGGATATTAGCTATAAACAATGAGAAAACAATGAGATTATGCATTTTAGAAAGCAATGTGATCAACGGAGTGACTATACATTTCAGTTTGGATCTACATCTTTAAAGTATACCTGTTCATATAAATACCTTGGTTTTGTTTTTGATGAAGACATAAAGGTACTAGCAGATTCAGCAGGGAGAGCACTGGGCTCTGTGATAAATAAAATGAAAGTGTGTAAAGATTTAGGATTCTTAACCTATTCAAAACTCTATAATGCAGGGGTATGTGTGGGGTTTTAAGGATTCCCAAGAAAGCAATTACATTCAAAATTGAGCCAAAAGATGCTTCCTTGGCTTACGCATGTTTGCTCCTAAATTGGCCATACAAGGTGACATAGGGTGGAACCATGCTTAGTAAAACAAAAATTTGAAATGATAAGTCTATGGAATCATTTAGTTCAAATGCCAGTATCTTTAAGTGGGATAAAGCTCATTACTATCCATGGTCAAAATAAATTAATTCCATATTTACTGACTCAGATATTCAATACATCTTTAGAAATAATTTGCATTGTAGTATGAATATAATTAATTAAAAGTTATTATTGAGTCATGCAGAGCAGTGGGTAGACATTTGGAATAAGACAACAGACTGCTCAACAGAACCCTACATTTCCTGTCATTTGGAAAGATTTAAGAGTATACCTGAAGAGCAACACTTTGTGATTTAGGAAATATTGAAAATACTGAATTCCATGTGATGAGATTATGTTAGGATGTGTCTTTAAGGGGGAAGTTTTTTTGTTTTAGCTAAGTTTATAGAAAGAGCATGGAGGAGAAGGCAAAATGTCATATCCATACATATGATAAATGATACACTGTACAGCTTATATTGTGATGTGTAATAGAATTACTGTGCTTTAGATAGGTCTGTGCTCCTGTGTAGGCCTACAGGCCTATTTAAGTCAATACTTGGGTTACGGTATGTGTTTTGTTTTTCTACTTGTTTCACACTTGCGAGCGTGTGCTTTTGTTTCCATTAATTCATTGTTAAATAGTGTCTTGTAAGCCCATGAGGGCTGGGCATCTTATACATGCAGGACACTTAAATAAAATAAAACCAATCAATCAATCAATCAATCAATCAATCAATCAATCTTGCTAATAATTCTTAGCATTTGTTGTAACATACTTGGAGTATTAGACAGGTGAGCTATGTGTATCACGAAAGAATGCCAGACATTTTTGACAATTTGAGTCAATTAAATACACTTTTGATTGACGACTCATCGGACGCTATCTGAATTGCCCTGATACACTCAGGCCAACCCATCTGGTGTGCCAAGTAGGCTGTAGGTTTAATATAAATACTATTTAATCCAGGACTAACATGTACTATGATGCCGTTTTTGCATCATGATCGAAGTCACACTTGCACAGACTAATCAATGTATCTCCAACAAGAGTAGTATAAAAAAATCAAGGAACATTTTCTGACAAATCAAGCAGGAGAGGTCAGACAACTCCAACAACCCGAGTCCAAGCAATGCCAAATGTCACATTGGTGTTTGTTTGTGATCAGTCAGGTAGAAAACAACAGAGCTCAGGTTCCAGAGAGAAGCAGTGCTAAAACAGTATTTGGAATGGAGTGCACCTGGAATCTGGTTTGGTTGGATGCATTAAGTACAGCTAAGGGGTGGTTTGTCTCCTGAGTGCAGAGGACATCGGCGCTCACCGCAGCACTCGCCCCAAGTGGTTTAGACTTAGACTTTTTTGGTCCGGTCCGGTCAGGGGCTTCAGATGGAGAGCATTTCCAATCAGAGCGGTTTACTCAAGAGCTTGTTCAGATGGTGGAGGTCAGAGCGATGTCCACAGTAATGCTGCTATTACTGCTGCCACTACTCCACCATGGTTCCACCTTTGGTAACTACTAACTTTTTTTTAACCATTTACACTCACCAATTTTGAAACAGAAAGCGCCTGCTGTAAAATCTCAAAGTCTAAATGTTTGCCTAATTGTCTAGCCTTGCCTTTTTCCAGATTTCCCATAATTTAGAGCATACTTCTGATCTTGTGAGAGGCATTATTTAGGCTACAGCCTTCTGTCAGCCAGTATGTCTGGGAGGATTCAAATCTTCCACACTGTAATAATTTTAGTGGCCCAAAACCCATGGTTACCGGCTAACACAAACCCTGGCTGGAGGTCAAATCAAATGGTCTTCGGTGAGAGTAATGCATCATATTAAGCCATCCATGGCAATAGTTTTGTTTCATCTCATCCTCCACAAAGAAAACACTTGACATCTGTGATAGATCGCACACATCTTGGGGATCTGCAGGGAGAAATGTATGTTTGGACTTAAAAGAAAATCACATGTTGTGGTAAAGCAATTTGTTGTGACAAATTGCAAACTGGCAAGAAAATGTCTAGTTGTGCAACCGTATCTTTCTCAGTGATCAGTGGCTTCACTGGAATTGGCAGACTATTAATGCAACATTCCTTTAACCACTTACATGTATAAAGTCAGCGGGTCTTTCTCTGGGAGAATAAAATTGTATGTTTGAGAAGGAGCTTTTGAAAAACGGAACAGCTCGAGTACATTCTCTAAAGGCTCCAGCCTGTCTCAGATTGCAAGGGACTTTTTGACCATACAGTCACACAATGCCCTTCAGCTACAATCCATTCTGAAAAGAACTAAACTTCTCCATAAAACTACAATTGATGATTAAAACGTATAAGGAACACTGTAAGTGTTTGCAGCAGGGCACAGCGGGTGACCTCAGGAAAAAATGGACAATAGGAAGGAAGCCAAAGATCTGGCGCAGAAAGATGGCGGCATCCTGCATTAATTTGACTCAACCCACACTGTATCATGCTCAGAGCATTTAACAACTGCCAGAAGAGGATGTTGACATCTGGACCCTTTCATTGCAGGAGATGTGTAAAAAGATGTCATCAAAGGAGGGTGCTGCCATCTTTATGCACATTGGCACATTATTGAATCTTTATTTCTTTGAAAAGTGTAAGCCCAGAAGGGGGTAAATAAAACAAAATAAATTCAGCAAATAAAACTAACCTTCATCCATAGTTCAGAAAAAGCAGGTTTTAAACTCCTTTTGATATTTTTCAGAGAGCAATTTACTCTCATTTGAAAGTGGAATATAAAGTAGTGCATTGGGCTTAGATCTATCGTAGAGAAAATAAAAATGACAAAATTGATGGAATCACTTAAACAATCATTTACAAAACGGTATTGTAAACCCCCACCCCCAAAAAATCTGACTAGACTTGACAAACACAGTGGTACCATGACAAGAAATGAGGTCAGAGAAGAGCAAACGATGTCATTATACGTGAAATTTACCAGGGGAGGGACACCATGCAACTTTAGGCTCAATTCCTCTCGGCAATCTCATCGCTAAACATGAGGATGCCGCCACAAAAAAAAAACACCACAAAAAAACAGCAGAATGAACTGACCCTACTCTCACCTCAGCCAATCTATGAAACCCAGCCTGCTCTCTGCTCGCCATGCAATTACACACAACCTGTTGAGTGTTGTCCCGGGAATGCGGTCGGCGAGTCGCTGGAGAATTAATGAAATGCCAAGATGGAGAGAGAGAAATTGCCTGTATAACCTATCCTCAAGGTGCCCTTGTGGTATTTCCAAGAATAAGTCACACAAGTGGAGAATATAGCAGGGCCGGTCACACACTGAAAGAGAAAAGTTGTGCTGCCTCCACCTCGATGTCCACTTTTATTACACCTGACTTCTGTGGAAATGAGAGCAATCGTCGACTCGCTTCCTCACTGCCAAAGACACAGCCAGTGTCTTCAAAGGTTACAGGTATGAAGACATATAACTGAATGCCTGTGTCAACCCTCTTATTAAACAGAACTCATTATATCCTGGAAAAGACTGAAATGTTAACCTATCCTGGACATCACTTCTTGAAGAACTAAAGATCATTATTCCATTTCAAATACACTACCATCAGTTCTAAAAAGCCTGCGCTTTGTCCATGTATTGCTCCCGTCACTCAACAGCAAATGGATAAACAGTATAGTTTAACGTTTTTCAGTAGCTTGACAACTGCATCTGACCTCTTACCTGACAAGGCTCCCGGTGGCGTCCGGGTCCCTCGCAGTGACCGTCCCTATGACTGTGTTGATGGGGGCGTTCTCATTCACCTCCAGTACGTACATGGGCTTGGAGAACACAGGAGGTTCATCGGAGTCCTCCACCGCAATCTTCACTGTGGCTGTGTCTTTGAAGGGCCCGCCACTGTTGGGCTCAAACCGGATGTTGGTGGCTTCAACTTTCAGCGTGTAGGCTCTCTTGGTCTCAAAGTCTAAAGGCTGTAGGGGGGCAAAGAGAGCAATAGTCAACAGTGAATGTGGTCCTAGAATAACCGCTTCATTGCTCAACAAAGAGGTGTTAATGCTGCCTGTGTGTCTGTCAGAATCAAACATGTAAAACTAAATTTTCTCCCATTGGTCTGAATCCAGACTTGATAACCCATGCTCTTTTGTAAGAGATGTATGTGCGTCTTTGCAAAGAGCCAGGCTGAGAATTCAATGCATGGAGAGCATTGTGAATTATTAGCAATAACCCCAACTTTACCTCAGGGAGATGTGTGTTTGCAATAACATCTAGCTTTACTAACATGGCATCTGCTCTGGAAACCTCACATAAACAGAATTTGTTTAACAGTCTCAGGAATACAGTTTGATTTAAATTTGTTAATCTGTCATAATGAATGTAATTTTCATGTTTGTGCAACCTGAAAATATTATTTTTCAGCCTGTTGTCACCATAAAAGAGCACAATTCTTCCTGCTAATGCTCCCAGTGACAGCAGATTATTAGAGCTTTCATATTGCTATCACAATCAGCCCACATAAAATGAATGACAACAAGTGCTTATTCAAGACTATCAGCAAAAGGTGTAATTTTCCATAGAAAAATACCAACATTTTGTACGGGAGAATTCACTGTGTAAATGACACATCCGTTTAATTGCTGCCTTTAATTGCCAGACAGTATTTCTTTTACCAATGGCTCATCATTAATATTTGCAAAATGTAAAAAAAACATCACACAAAATACATTATTCTCTTGGCATCTCCAAGGACGCCCCAGACTGTCACATTTTCATTCAGAATCACCTCTGGTTGCTCTCATACTACTAGAATAATGGGATCAAGTCACTTCCACGCTCCATAACCAGGATTTATAGGGAAATCAAAACTGGGCCTTGCCGCTTGAGGGGATAGGAACTGGCTAGGGGAGAGAGATGAACAGAAAGTAAAAAGAAATGTATTCAGTTAGACGGAGAGAGAGAGAGAGAGAGAGAGAGAGCGAGAGCGAAGAGTGGTCCCTAAGGTCAGGCTGGACCAGTGCTGGAGGCTCTGGGGGGAGGAGGGTGTTTGGGG
>OMLI01088500.1:0-11133 GCA_900302605.1 Rondeletia loricata | reverse complement strand
CTGTCTGCACGGCTCCAGGAACCAGCTGAGCCCCCGCAGCCTGGCAGAGACCTTCAGCCCCCTGGTGTTCAGACAGCCTGCAGGGTCAGACACACACACACACACACACACTAGTTGAGGGTTTAGCCTTCTGTACTTCAGACAGTTTGTTAATACAGTAGCATTGTATTAACACACAAAGTTTTACCATAATGCTAACAATATTCATCATAATAGTGCTGCTGATGATAATAACTATATTTCTATAGTACTTTTACTAACAAAGTTACAATAATAAAATATTGCTTATACAAAGCACCATATGAAAATCTTGGGACTGATTTATATTTCTGCTTGTATGAAACACTGAAAGATGTGCAAAATACCAAAACCGGTCTAGTAAATAAGAAAAGCCTACGAAAAGTCACTACTGCCTAGTTTACAGCTGAACAGATTTTTTTATTTTAATTTATGTAAATGTTTTTTTGTTTAGTTTTTTTAGTAAAGGGCTGTTGCACCAAAAATGACTTTTAGGGTGCTAGTTAATCTGTTTGATGCTAGTTAACCTGTGTTTGATGCTAGTTAATCTGTGTGTTTGATGCTAGTTAATCTGTGTGTTTGATGCTAGTTAATCTGTGTGTTTGATGCTAGTTAATCTGATACTGGTTAATCTGATCTGGTTAATGTGACTGTTCTCTTTTGTTCACCAGGTCTGAGTCTGGTTCGGATCCTCTGGTTCAGGTTTTAGAAGTTCTGATCACCAGCGAACTGAACATGAACCAGGCTGCACCAGGTAATACACACACCTGGTTTTGTGTGTGTGTGTGTGTTTGTTTGGTGGTCCTCCAGCAGGTCTGGAAAGTATGGGAAATTATTGGGACTGTTACAAGGTCTTCATAAGTACCGGAAAAAACACATTTTACAGGGCTCCTGCTGAAATTTTTTGAATATCATGGAATTTTGCGAGGTGTGTTTCAGACAGGAAAAAGTCAGGGAATATCAGGGAATTTTACAAATGTCCCACTTTCCAGGAATACAGCAGAATGTATTTTCCGACTTGTTTTACACATTCATTGCATTAGATGGTTTTCAGACTGAAAAACAACATTAACAAACCAGGAAGGAAGAACATGTTTATGTAATGGAAGTGCTCTGATTTAGTTATGGAAAGTCCTGGAAAAGTCCTGGAATTTATTTACTATTGGTTGCTAGTAATGTTGGTGATCTCGAAGTTGAAGTTGATTTTACCGTTGACCTCACTGTAAGTCGCTCTGGATAAGACTCAGTGTGTTTTCAGATACTGACGGATCAATATCAGGTAGTAGAATATTTCCCAAATGTAGATATGTTTTGTAATGAAACTCTTTATATTATACACCACCAAGTGTCAGTAATATTACCTGTTTGTCAAATGTGTAAAACAATATGCAGTCAATCTGTGTCTTAAAATATAGGTGTAAAAAAATTGGTGGAATTTTTAAATGAAAAATGTGTATGAACCCTGGTTATGTACATCTGATCTATCCATCGTATATCTAAAGACTGGAGAATGTGTTGGCGTGTACGTGCTTTTCTGCAAGATGACCCTCGCCTAGTGGTGGTTGGCAACACAACGCTTTACTTTGAAAAGACAACAAATTAAGATTGATATTTTCCTAAATACTACAGGAAAATGAAAATGCAATATCGGAAGTTCATCGTTCAATATCTCTGAAATCTAGAGGATCCAGTCTGTAAAAGTGTCTCATTTAGTCAGCCAAGGACTCGAGTTACTTGCTATCCTTTAGTCTTAATTTTGCACTACCGTTTTTTTGTTGTCAGAGTAGGTGGCACTTTGTTCAAATGGTGGTTTTGTAATTTCCTGTCAGTTCCTGTTAGCAGCGCTGCAGTGTCAGAATGAATCGCAGTCACGAGTCAAAGCTGTTGCTCAACTGGACGGCCTAAATGTCCCGTACATATGTCCATCTCTCAGTTGTTTTGATTGAAGAAAAAAAGCGTATTACCTGATTTGAAAATCATGTAATAATCTTGGAATATAATAATTTGTAATATGCCTGTCATGGTGACCAGCTGAAGCCTTGTAGGCCTGAATATCTGTCTAATATCTGTCCAGCTTGTCAGCCAACTTAGCAATCAGTCAGTCAGTCGGTCAAACTAGCAATCTTTCACTCAGCCAGTCAAACTAGCAGTCAGCTAAAATGATGACATCATCCTTCCAGAGCATGAAAGATGCAGCAGTGGTGGGGCTTAGTGATATCCCTGCCATCACAGGATTGGCCGGGGGGGATGGTGATGTCACACATCTCCAAGCTGCTCTCCTGAGCTTTGAACTGAGGCTGATTCGAGAGAGAGAGAGAGATTTAGTTTTACTGGCTATTACTTTCTCCATAGATCTGTCTAAGCAAAGAGATCTAATTTATTAAAGAGAGGGGGGAAAAGACGTAAAATAGGATATTCTGAAGATTTTGATATATTATACTCCATCTATACCACGAACAGGATGAGTGTAGTCGAATGTAGCGGGAAATTGTAGGGAGAGGAGAGGAGAGAGAGAGGAGTGCGGAGAAGAAGAGAGAGAGCAGTAAGAAGATGCAGCCTAGACCTCTCCATCAAGATAACGTCGGTTTGTTCCAACCAGGATCCATGTGATCGGCTGTAGGCGGATTAAAAAGAGACGGAGGAACCATGAGAGATCCAGAAAAGGATATACAGCATAGATCTGTTTCCATTCACTAATCCCAGGACTGTAACGGTGTGGAGGTGGATGAGGTGATAGGGCGAGAGATGGAGCGAGAGGAGGGAGGGAGGGCCGAGGCCGAGCCGCTGCGTGGAAGAGAGAAGATCCTCTGCTACATTAACATGCAGAGTCCAGGTAGGACAGCAGACAAAGAGCTAGAGCGTGTAGAAAAGACTGCCACCTCGTCTTGAAGGACAATTCCAGCATGGTTTGAGTTTTTTGCTCATTTTTTACATTTTCCATCCCTTAAATGTTAATTCTGGCTGTTTTTACATGCATGTGCCTCGAATAGATATTTTAAAATCAGTTTTGCCAAACCTGTCAGGCTCATTCACTCACATTCAGTTCCAAACAGCATAGAAAATAACTGGAGACTTATAATTCAGTCGGTAAAGGTGAACGAGAAGCCGACAATCGCGTTTTGCAAAGTTGCATCAGAGCGCTAATATCAGGCTGTAAACTTTTACATTTGAAAAAAGTTCCGGTTCATATTAACGCACGCATTCAGGAACGCAGCAAGAGCTGAGACGAGACGGGGCGTCTTACCTCTGCTTTCTGCAAAAACAAACCGCTTCCGGGTCATTACGTGACCGATTTCTGCTTTTTTACTCTCCAAAATAAAACTTTCAACCAATAGCTAACGTTCTCTGTGGTTACGTTAGGACCCGCCTCCTGTCAATCATAACCCAGTCAAGCCAACAGACAAACCAAAGAAAGACGCGTCTGCTAGCTATAGTCTGTAAAATCTAAGGGAAATTAAAGCTAGATTTTAAACAAGTACGGCTTAAAATTGCTGCCCTCTTCTTTACTGGGAGTAACTGGGAGGTTAGGTGTAGGTGTAGTTTTGGTGCAGGTAGTCCTTTTTTGGAGGCAGAGTTGTCCAGTACGTGATTGGCTGTCAATTGACCAATCAGAGCCCATATTCCCACTGCACGTCTCCCTCAGCTTCGAGCGGCAGAAAAACCAAAACAGAGAAATGACTGAGCCGACTTTCCCGGTCTTCAGCGGTTCAGTTTGAACACAGTTTATAGTTAATTAGTTAATTAGACTTTAGCAGCTGAGGCTATGTGTAGAGGTTGGCTAATTGTTGCTTCACCTCAGCCGGAGCCGCGCAGGCTCTCCACATGGAGACAAGCCAGAGACCGGGCCTAAAACGACTCCTCGCAGTAGCTCTGGCTACTTGGCTAGTATTGACGGTATGGAGCTTTTTCTGCTACAAGTGAGTGATGAATGCATGTCCCGTGTGTTTGTTTTATATACTGTTTTGATGTGGCTTTAAATGTCTATTTGCTGTTGTTTTAATGTCTTGCTGTGTTTGGCCTCTTGGCCAGGCCGTTATTGTAAATGAGAATTTGTTCTCAACTAACTTGCCTGGTTAAAGATTGGTTAAATAAAAGATAAAATAAAAAAAGTGGCTGTTTTCAGCTAATTTAAAGTGTGTTGCGATGAGAAACGATAGTTGGAAGCACAATGTCACTCTAGAATCCCGTATCTTGCTCCCACAACTTGTGTTTGCCTCAGAGCTAGTATTGTGCGCATCTTCCGATTTTTAAGCGAGCCTCTTATAGTGGCGAGAAGGCTTGAAGTAACTGGAGAGACATCAAAGGGGAGCTGTGTGTCTCACAGACTAAAATCATTTATAGGCCTAAGCAGGTTGCCTTGGCTCATCCTGATTTTTGTCATTTGTGTGATGTCATCATCTCTCTCTCTCTCTCTCTCTCCCTCTCTCTTAGCCTTGCCTCCTAAACCAGCCAAGCCGTCCACTCCAGTTCCCAGCAGCTTCAATAACAGTATGGCTCTGCAGGACTCCGAGTGGTACTGGGGAGATATATCCAGGTAATACTCACACACGCACACAGTATGTATATGTATAGACGCAGATAGATCACATAATACACATACAGTAACAGTACAGACACCAAGTTATTATAGTTAACTAAGACGAAAACTAGGTGTTAAAAACATTGTCGTAAACTGAAATAAAAACACAAAACGCTTGTCTACTAATGAACTAAAATAAAAAATATATGTGAAATGTTTTTAGTTTTCGTCTTTCTGTGCAGGGTAAAAAAGAGAATGAGTTTTACTCTCATGGGATTCATTACTGAATGCTAATTGAAAAAATCTTGGTAAATACATTTTAATACTAATTTATTTTTTGTCACACAATACCTGCTACAAACACATCAAATATCTGTTCTGAACTTCTGTCATTATCCCTTTAAAAAAAATACCACCCCTACCAAAAATTCTAAAGCTAAACCTGAAGCTAAATAAAAACAACTAAAACTAAACAGTTGTGAAAAATCGAAACTAAACTAAAACCACCAAAGCCACTCTGAAAACGAACTAAAACTGAAATTGAAATGAAAATTGAAAACATAAAAATAAATAAAAGAAAAATCCAAAACTATAACCCTGACATACTAAGATATATGAATATGTACATAAAAAAAGATAAATGAATACACACACAGATATATGAATACATATACACAGATACATGAATATATACTCACAAATATATATTAATACATACAAAGGTGCATACACAACAAACGGTATGAGCCTTCTTATGTACTCTACGGACTAAACACCGTCCGGTCGGGAAGCCGTTCACACCGGGCGACAGGACAAAGATGGCCGTCACACATGAAGAAGATGGATCACTCACTACCCGGTTCTGTCAATCAAAAACCTTTCCCCATCCATCCAGAACAGTTCACTGTAAATACTACTACAAAATACCTGCTCTATTGTTTCTTGCTCCATGGTACAGAAGCTAATAATAATAATATATTTTATTTATGAAGCACTTCCAGAGGTTTCCCCAAGACTACTCACCTCTGCCTGGCCGGCTACTTTTATATCTGAATTTCTGGAGTTTAGGGAGGAAAAAGTCTAACGAGGCTATTGACTGAACAACGTGATGAACGTGATGTTAATCTGCGCGAGACATTCTGGTCCTTCACTTGATGTTGCCACCCAAGTTTAACCAATCCTGATAAGTACGTTATGCGCTCTGCCAAGAACACCCGTCTTTTTTTCTCCCTACTGTGAAAGACATCGCTCCATGCACCGTGAGGTAAGTTAACGTAATGAATATGGTAAATGGTAAATGGACTGCATTTATATAGCGCTTTTATCCAAAGCGCTTTACAGTTTGCCTCACATTCACCCATTCACCCACGCATTCACACACCGTTGGCGGAGGCAACCACACAAGGCGCCAACCTGCTCAACGGGAGCAATTAGAGTTAGGTGTCTTGCTCAAGGACACTACGACAGATTTTTCCCCAGGAGGAGCTGGACTCGAACCACCGACCTTTCGGTTGCTGGGCGGGGACTCTACCTCCTGAGCCACTCTATATGCTCTGACTCTGCTGCTAAATTAACGCTTAACTGTTAATTATGTTGTTGTCATTTTATAGTTGGACCAAGCCTATCATATTTCATTTAGACTAGATCTTTGAGACTGATAAATTGGCTAGCGAGACTAGTCTCGTTGACAAGCTGTAGGCTAGCCCCAAAGTGACGCTAGATGGCATTGATTTGGTCGTGTCATTACTAGCGTCCCAAAGACTTCTATACAAAACATATTGTATTCGTGTTATTTCAGTTGTCATGCTTTCATAAACTCATATATAAGGTTTGTTTATTAATTTGGTAAAAATGACGCTCTACATGATACTCAAAGACACTTTACAACAGATGAAAAAGACATATATAAAATATATTAAACAAGCTACAGTTTACATTTACATTACAAATGTATTTTGAAGTGACACCGTTACAAGAATAACGTTGAAGAGGAATTTTGTATTTTGTCTTACTCTTAATTTGTAATCGCACACTTATGTGGACTGATCCAGGCACGTTGCCATTTTATACTATTTTATGAGATTTATTCCTCCAAATGAAATTGTAAAGCAACTTATCAAGAGTGGAGCAAGTGAAGTTGGGAATCTCGATGATATAAACTATCTACGTGAGCGGGCGTTTGTTGTTAAATGCGACTTCTCTTCCGGTTCATTTTCTTTTTCTTCCCCTATATCTAAACTCTCATTGGCTCAGATTTCAGTCTTGATGAGTCTTGTAGCTTCACACTACAGGAGCCGACCAGACTGGACCGACAAAATCAAACATGTTTGAAAAAACCTTGTCGGGCCAAACGGCCAGAGTCGGCAGTCTTCAGCCCGTTTAGGATAATGTGACTGACCGTCGTACATCCAACATTAATATTGACCATTTCTGCTTTCAGGGCTTCCTCTATTCTGCATTTCTTTATTTGTTGAGGTGAATTCTGATTGTTTTGATGCTGCAATGAAAAAAGTAAAAAATCACTAGCGATACTTAGCTTAGCGTTCCAGTATTACATGGCTTTGTGACGCGAGGATAACGGCAAACACGCCCCATGTTTTTTTCTATTCAGTAATGTGTTAAAATATGGAATAACTTTGTCATATGTCATTTCTACTTGCTGCATTATTTCACCCATTTTAAGAACGGAACAATTGACAAATGAGATCCAAAAATCCCATTCATTTCCACCATAGGCGAGGAAAGAAGAAAAAACAAGGATCCGGATACAATCTGGAAACCCCAAAATGACGCCAAGTCTTAAGAGGAGAGTGTTGTGTAGGTTTTGGTTAATGTGGTGTTTTTGTGTGTGTTTTATAGAGAGGAGGTGAATGAGAAGCTGAGAGACACTGCTGACGGTACGTTCCTGGTTCGAGACGCCTCCACTAAGATGCACGGAGATTACACTCTGACTCTGAGGTAGGCGGCCTGTCCTGGCTCTGTGGCCCTACTCGCATGGGATTCATATTACCTGGGGATATTCAGTGATCTGGAACAGCTGCGGACGAAGACAGAGTTCCGCTGATGATACTAATCCTGTGTAAAAATCCTCTGTAATTTTGTTTTTTGGCACGTCATTAGTTTTTCTTCATCTAGACCAGGGATGGGCAGTCATGTGCCTTCGAGGGTCGAGAATCTGCAGGTTTTTGCTAAATCAGGAAGTGACAAATGATAAACTCTTGACCTTATACAATTTCTTTATGCTGTGTGAATGCGTTTCATGAAACACAGAGGTTGGGGGGGTAATTCATTAATTTCATGTGGTGCCCATGTAACACTAGTCCTAGGCTTTCTGTGCCGTCAGATTATACATACAGAAACACTCTTAAAGGACGATACTGGCATCATTAAGAGTTATAACCCATTTACTATTGTCTACATGTAGTTTACATTTAATTTCCCCCAACCATTTTGTTTTTAAAACACAAACTTTCCGGTATCAAAACTGTACTTTTTCAAGTATAGAACAACCTGTGGTATATCGCAATTTGTTTTGCAATCGTAATATTCAGCAAAAGAATCAGTGATATATATATATTTTTGTTTCAGTATTGTGTGCAGGCCTTGGTTTAACTCATCTTCTCTGTTCACCACCAACCTACAGGAAAGGAGGCAACAACAAACTGATCAAGATTTTCCATCGGGAGGGGAAGTATGGTTTCTCCGACCCCTTGACCTTCAGCTCAGTGGTGGAGCTGATCAACCACTACCGCCACGAGTCCCTGGCCCAGTACAACCCTAAACTGGACGTCAAGCTGCTCTACCCTGTATCCAAACACCAACAGGTTGGTTGGTTAGTCAGTTAGTTAGCTAGCTGGCTAGTTACTTAGTTAGTTATGTTGCCCAGTACAACCCCAAAGTATATGTTAAACTGCTCTACTTTGTATCCAAACACCAGCAGGTTGGTTAGTTGGTTGAGTGTAGTTAGTTAGCAAGCTATTCGGATGACTAGATGGATGGATGGATGGATAGATAGATAGATGGAAGGATAGATGGATGGATAGATAGATAGATGGATAGATAGATGGATGGATGGATGGATGGATAGATAGATAGATAGATAGATAGATGGATAGATAGATGGATAGATAGATGGATAGATAGGCTGTCATATGGATATTTGGTTGTTTGGTTAATGAGTTTGTTGGTTAGACAGTTTGCTCGTTAGTTTTATTGCGCAGTAAACCCACATGACGAGCAGTAAGAAATGAATGCAGATCTACAGTAACAAAATGGCCTCTGGAATGATTGTGGTTGTGTGATGATACTGATGTTGTTGATGTCTGATTCAGGACCAGGTGGTGAAGGAGGACAGTATTGAAGCTGTGGGGAAGAAACTCCATGAGTACCACCTCCAGTACCAGGAGAAGAACAGAGAGTACGACCGACTGTACGAAGAGTACACCAGAACGTCACAGGTACAGTACAGTATACTGCCGTGAGCAGCTGTTACACAGCGTACTAACTCCCTGAGTACCGTCTACAGTACTCTCTCATCCCTGTCGTCTTTCTCTCTCCTCCCTCTCGTCTTTCTCTCTCGTCTTTCTCTCTCCTCCCTCTCGTCTTTCTCTCCGTCGTCTTTCTCTCGCCCCTGTTGTCTTTCTCTCTCCTCCCACCTCTCCCCTTCTCTCTGCCCAACTCTGTCTCCTCTCAATCCCTCCCTTCGTCTCTCTGCTCTTTCTCTTCCTCTTCTCTCTCTCCTCCTTTCCCTCTGCTCCATCTCTCCCTCTTTATTTCTCCTCTCCTCCTCTGTCGCTCTTTCTCTCCTCTTTATCTCTGACCTCCCTTCCCTCTCCCTCTTTCCCCCCCTTTCTCCTCCCTCTATCTCTCCTTTTGTCTTTCTCCTCCCTCTCCCTCCCTTCTCTTTCTCCCTCCATCTCTCCCTCATCTCTCCCTCCACTTCTGTCTATCTCTCCTTCCCCTCCTCCTCCTCCTCCCTCCATCCCTCAGGAGATCCAGATGAAGAGGACGGCCATCGAGGCGTTCAACGAGACCATCAAGATCTTTGAGGAGCAGTGCCAGACCCAGGAGCGCTTCAGCAAGGAGTACATCGAGAAGTTTCGCCGCGAGGGCAACGACAAGGAGATCCAGAGGTAGGCTGTCGCCACGGCAACCGCATCACAGACCTAGCAAACACGAGAGAGCCCCTGTTACCGTGGTACCTGAGCCTTCAGGGTGGGATGGGAAATAACCAGCAACCACATGCTGGTTAATTTAGTCTGTGGCTGCTAAGTCAGTCTCCTCTCCAGGTAACCAGCCGTCATCTGCAGTCCTGTTCTGTTCTAAACATCTGGTTGGCTGCTGAACTAGTGAAGGTGGCTGGTAGATTTGGGGTTTTACCAGCCAGATGGAATAGAGTATTAAACATGAAGTGCCTCTAAATGCCATAAAATACCCTTCAGGTTGTTGAGTTTTAATGACATTTGACTTTCTTTTACTGCAGTCAGTTGCTGTCTCCCTCTCTACATTTTTATATGGACAAATAAATCTCAAACACTAAATATTTGATCATTCCTCTGTTTCCCCTCCCTCAAAGAATCATGGGAAACTACGACAAGCTGAAGTCTCGGATCAGTGAGATCGTGGACAGCAAGCGCCACCTAGAGGTGGACCTGAAGAAACAGGCTGCCGACTACAGAGAGATCGACAAGAAGATGAACAGCATCAAACCAGACCTGATCCAGCTCCGCAAGACCAGAGACCAGTACCTGATGTACGACGCACACACACACACACACGGCTTGGGCTGCTCAGTGGCCAACAGTAGAAGACTGGTTGTACTGGGCAGCTCCCAGTATGAATGTGCATTGTGTATAAAATGTGTATTTTATAATATATTGTTATAACTGTGTGTGTGTGTGTGTGTGTGTGTGTGTGTGTGTGTCAGGTGGCTGACCCAGAAGGGGGTGCGGCAGAGGAAACTGAACGAGTGGCTCGGCCTGAAGAACGAGACAACAGAGGAGTAAGTATCACTGGAACTCACTATATAATTAATTATAAATGTGTCTCTATAGCTTAATTTTAACATAACATACACGGTTTCCTGTGTATTTAAAGTATTTGGGCGGCCCGCCGAGAAATGAACATCCTCCCAGGTAAAGTTTTGCTTTAGATTCATTGTGGGTGCTGTGAGGTCTTAAGATGGCGTTCAGACCTGGTGTTTCTGGTCAGTGTACATTAAAATGTCAGTAACGATGCAGCAAGTAGAGTCTGTGTAGATAAACACAGGCACACAACTGAAAAACAACATCAAGTCCATCACTATTGGAATAGATATGAGGAATAAAGAACACTACACTAAACTAAATTACACAAACAGGCCCCGCATGCAGATTTAGGGTTTATCATCATTTTGCAATGCATGCTATATTTAATTAGATAATTAGATTGTGACAGTAAAGTCTGTGAGGCGACGTGTTTCTGAGGGATTACTTCCTGCAGGAGACTTCCACTTCTTCCTGTGGGTGTCAGGTGACAGACAGGAAGCAGAGCGTAACGTAACGCAGCGCCGATATGAAAACACTCGACTCAGCTCAATGAATAAGGAGGAAACAGAA
>OMLI01088493.1:0-15618 GCA_900302605.1 Rondeletia loricata | reverse complement strand
TCTGTATCAAGTTCAAGTTCATTTATTTATATAGCCCTTTATAACAAGCATGTCTCAAAAGACTTTACAGAAAATGAGTCAAACTAGATCTAACTAAGCAACAATCAGTAGAGTTACAAAATCATGAAAGACAAACACAGTGAAGCAGAACAAGGCACAAGACACACAGTAGAAAATGTTAGCAGGACAAAGCAAGCATACCTATTCTACAACGCCTAACCTACCCGGCACCACCAACCTTAGACCCTCGAAGCAAACAAGGAAAAACTTCCAAGAAACCTTAGTAGGGAAAAAATGGAAGAAACCTTGGGTGGGCCAAGTCAAAGAGGAATCCCCCACCGGGACGGCTGAGAGGGGAATAGGTGCCGGGACATACAATGTAATGGACAGTAATATAGGCAGTGACGGTGACATAAGAAACAGTTTGCGATGATATCCGCAGTAACAAGGGCAGCGCTCGCGATTTACAGCCAGGTAGCAACAGCATCAGAGATGGGGCAATAGTCGGCACTAACGACCGTAGGAGGAAGGGCAGCACCCTACAGCAGAGCTCTCACAAAAATAATGATGTATTCTCTGAGTCAAGTCAAACTTCCCCTGCATTTCAGCCTCAGATGCCATCTCTGGAACTGTAAATTAAGCGGGTCAGGTCAATGACTAGTTGCGCTTCCAGTTTGTCTGCCATGTGTTTTGGGAACAGATCCTAATTTCAGAGCTTCCTCTAATCCTTGTCCACCCATCCAGCCTGAGGTTAGAGGCGGATCTGATGACATCTGCGCTTCCTGCAGCAGCTTGCATCTAAATTTCCCCACTGCTGTTTATAATGACTTTTGACCTCTGGGCTGAAGCCGTTTACATTGATACTGCCCATGTGAGACTTTACCATCCCACACCAACCACAGCTCTGTGGCTTGTTTTTCCATGCTGCTTTTTGAGCACCAAGGCATGCAGAAGAGACGACGTTAAACAAACTTGTGGGTTTAAATGATCATGATCATTACAGACAGCCATGGTGCAAATGATCAACAGTGAGTGCAAATTTAGTAGAGCTGATCCAATACAATAATAAACTTGTATTTCAAGTTAATTGTCATGTGTTGACTTGTTATCCGCCTATCTCTGTGGGATTTCAGTTGACTTCCAAGACAATATACGGTACAGTGTTCCCAAGAATCATTCTTTCATTTACATGGAAAAAGGGCAGGGTAAGTTTCCAGAAAAAATAGAGGAAGTTCCCAAACAGGTCATCTGAATCAGAGCCCTGGGATGCGTGGTGTGGGGATGGAGGGCTCAGGAAAGTTGAGGAAGCATGGGTAAATCGGTACACGCCCAGTGCAGAAGGTTGGACAGACAGTTACTTGATAAGGCGTGCTACAGGTCATTTCTGGGAAGCAGAGTTGAGGGAGGATGGGAGTGAGCGGAGAGGTAGGCGATGGGCTTTCCTGGTCTGCGACACGGAGACCCTTGGCTTCAGTGTTTGCACCGCTTTCTCACGAGCTTCCTCTACGCTCCACTTCCTCCACGACTAAAGCAGACAGGCTGAGATGACTCAGCAGGAATCTGACTCACACACCAGTTTTATTACAGCTTCCAGACACCCTGCGCTCTAGGCTTTTACTGTCACTAGTCAGGATCTGATGGAAATGACTGGTGCATAATTAACCCTGAATGCCAAAAACTTTGCTGTCTGAGTGAGAGAATGAAATAACTGAAAGTGTACTTGAAGAGTTCCATTCCAAAATAATGTAGTGTCCATTTTGGGGGAAATTTGTTTTACCTCAAAATACAGAGTATGCACTCTGTTTCATCAAGTGTTAGCGTTTTGTCAACCATGGACTATTTTTGTGTTGTCAATCATTTCGATAGAACGGATGTCACTTTTTTCAAATGGTGGATATCTCGTTTAGGAAACAAAACTCAGTTCTCCCAAATGCAGCCTGTATAACAAAACAATCTTGTGCTCGAGAGTTAGCGGAGCACAAAAGACGGCTGGAGGAAATGAAACCAAGTATAAAAGCACTGCAGGAGTGGGCCAGGGAGTCAATACGGCTGTGCCAGGCCTGGGTGTCTGTGCCAGGCCTGGGTGTCTGTACCAGGCCTGGGTGTCTGTGCCAGGCCTGGGTGTCTGTACCAGGCCTGGGTGTCTGTGCCACTGCGGCTGCTTGTCAAACCGCTGGATTTGTCCTTGGCAAAAGGAACAAGCTGTACTTCCTCCTAATGTGCCCTTCTCCTCTACTAAAGCCCTTGGTGTGTCCAGAATAATGCTACAACAAGCTACACTACATTCAATCTAAACAAACAAGAGTCAATATATACATTTTGACAAATAAACAGCACATCCAGAATCCAAAATTAACTTTTCGTCTCACCTGTCAAGGGCTGATAAAAAAAATTACCTGCCAAGAATAATTTTTACTGGCAAATATGTCACCCTACCCATTATAAATTCCATTTTGTGTATAAAATCAAATACTGTGTGTTAATTTAAAACTTGCTCACTCACTGGATCAACTTTATAATTCATCATGAATTGCAGCAGAACTGAAATTACAAGAAAACATTTTGAAGCGTAGTTTCAAAGTTTGAAAACAGGCAAAGACCAAAGACTGTATATAATTGAGGCATTCAGATATTATTGTCTCAAAAAGCTACCGGCCAGTGTGGCGGGTGACCCTTGTTGATTTATCCACCAAATAAAATTTTGAACCCTGAGTACATTGTAATTTATTTTGAAGAAGTGGATTTATCGGCTTCAGGTCATAAAGCCATTAGTATAAATTTGAAGCGATGTGGTGACACAGCCTGCCATACTGACCTCTCCCTTCTGGACGGTCATGGACTGTGTGCGTGGGGTGATCTCTTCATTGATACTGGACAGGAAGTTCTGGGAGATGCGCAGGGCATCCTGTAACAGTGGATAGTCTGGGTGGCTGGAGGGGGTGTGCTTCAATAGGTCCTATAGAAAGAAAAAAGAATGACAAAATCAATCCAAGTGACAGATGTGATAGTTCGTACTGTAGATCCTCATCGGTAAATTCTCTTTCATCATCGTATGCAGACGAGATGAGGCCCGCCTTATAAACCAGTGTGACGGCTCGACTTACATGCAGGACGAGGGTGCTGCGTGTCACTCTGTCCACTGGCTTATACAGAAGAGCTGTGGAGGAGGAAGAGTCACAGGATTTCACTTCAACAGGCCTAGTCACAGCTCAACTACTTATAGCAATATTGATTAATGTGGGGGATTGCCATTCATTTCACATAGCACTTACTTTCCAGTGTATTTTTAGCAGACCGGTCTTTGCAGTCCTTTGTGCTTTTGACCATGAGATTCTAGCGGGGCATAGCAGGAAGATCATGAAAGCGGTATTGAAAAAGAAAATAATCCCATTAAATCAGAGCAATTACCAAACAGAGCCATTAAAACAATCAACGCCACTGTAAAGAGCTACTCAGCTAAAGACATGCACCGTGAGGAGTGCTGAAACTGCCCCGTCATCACTTGCCCAGGGCAGCTGCAGAACATCAAACACTCGCCTGCCACAGTCTCATGTCCTGCTGTGTGTGGCGTGATTACATACCTCAGATATCTCTGCAAACTGGATGTTTGCCTGGCAACACTTGTCTGCCATCTCCACAGCAACCTTATAGTTATCCACAAAGGCCCGGTACACTCCAAGCTGGCTGGCCTATAGGGCATGAGTAGAGAACGGATTCATTCCATAATAGAGCAGATAGATGTTACTAGTCCATGATGTCCTCTGGGTACGATGTAATGCCAGTGTATGCTGTGCTCAAGCATGATTTGACATAAGGTAACATAATAGGATTACGTGAGGAATGAACCCCATTCAGTGCTATACAACAGAGTGTGTGTGTGTGTGTGTGTTTGTGTGTGTGTGTGTGTGTGTGTGTGTGTGAGAGAAAGAGAGAGAGAGTGGGCAAATGTGTGCTCACGTGCCTATATATATCCATGCATGTGTGTGTGTGTGTTTGCATGTGTTTCATCTTTTTTCTTCCAACAGTGAAATAGTGAGGTAGCTCTTACAGTCAGCAGTCTGCTATAGAGCGTTTTGTTCTCCTTTACTGCCTGCCATGTGGTAAAGAAAGGCTTTTATCTGAGCAGGAGATGACTCCAGGCAGTCTACTCACATGTGCCCTACAAGATCCACTACACATTACTAACAGGCAAAGACTCCCTCCTTTTACCCTTAAAGTCTCCCTGTTTTAACTAGCATTAATGATCAAGGCAGGATATTTAAGGAGTGCTATAATTAAGTCAGTTTCTGAAAGTGACTGACTCGACTAATACTGGCTTGTTTGATCAAAAACCAACATACTATTTGATGCTAAGAGGTTCAGCCACTGTACTTTTGAACATAAGCAGAGAGCTATAATTAACTTTGAAAGCAGCTGATTTGACTCGTATGTAGTTTGCTAGTTTGCTTCACTAAAAATCCACGTTATTTGATGTTTGAAGGTCTGGGCATTGTATTTTTGCAAAGGTGAAGTGAAATCATCTTAAGGGATTGCCATACTTAACTGCCTTTGAAAGTCACTTGATTAATATGTTCAAAAACCAACACGCCATGTAATGTGTGAACACTACCATTAAAGCTGCACTAGGCATCTTTGCACGTTGGCGGCCCCAAATGGCAGTGAGAGGTAACAAATTTTAAATGTCCTCGTCTTAGTGTCTGGTGGGGGCGGAGGTGGTGAACAGGTTCAGCCATCGTTGGCAAGTCCAGCTTTCTCTGGACGGAGCGCTCACTCGCTGCTACTTAGGAGACAGTTTTGTATTTCGCCCTTAAATTTCAATTCTGGGAAGTTTTCCTGCCAGTGACCATACTTGACACCAGAATTTCATTTGGGCAAATCGCGCGAATCCACGGCGTCTCCACTGGGGGAAGATGGGACGCTCTTGTGATTTAGGCTGATGAGACAGGTGAACTTTTACATAAAAATCTTGCCTTCTGCAGCTTTAACAATTTTAAAACATCACAAGCTCACCAGTTTCTGGAAGAGATCGCCCACACACTGCTGGTTGCTCCAGTCCTGGACTCTGGGCAGCAGGGCATCATAGAAGTCCTTGTGAATCTCATGAAGCTCTGGCACCTTGAAGAAGATGGTCTCTATCTGTTGGATGGTCAGCATTGGCTGGGAGGTTGTGGCTGCTGCCCTCAGAGGCTTCATGGGCTGGGCAATTAATCAATGTGTGAAAACAGTTATTCAATGTACAGTGCGAAGAATATCCACCTCAAGTCATTTGGTCTCATATTCAGTCTTAAAACATTTTCTTTATTAAAACAAGAGAAAACTTCTGCCAGTGGGGTGAGACTTATTTCCAATGCAGTTTCACCTTTTTGGGGGAGGAATTTTCTATTAACATATTTAATAATAAGATTTTGGAATAAGATTTTGCCACCGATCACTCCACAAGGGTAAAGAAAATGACACTTGATGCAAGAGAATTGTTGAAACAAGTTGATTTGTGTGTGTGTGTGTGTGTGTGTGTGTGTGTGTGCGTGTGCATTAACTAATACTCACTATTAAAAGGGCCTCCAGGTGGCTGAGGTAGGTCTCCTCACTGGCCAGGATTCCTGACAGAACCCACTTCCTCATCTCCAGCCCCTTCTCCTGATCCAGCTCCACCTGGAAGGAAAATCGTATGTGAGTGAGAGAGAAGGTGACTGGGAAACATGAAGGGAGGACATTCCCTGATAAACACCACCTGATTACACCAGGCTCATCTTGACGGATTGACGGACTGACCCGCCCGCAGTGTTGGGTGAGACCTCTGTAAACCACTAGCTGCAAATATTGTTCTCCTGGGATTAGGACAGACCGCATTTGATTAAACCCAGTGGGAGTTTGAGATGCCAAGAGCCCTGGACCAAAGGGTCATAGCATCTTAAGGGAAACAAGTTATTCCAAACAGGTAAAAGACATCAGTCATCCTGGTGCGTGATCTCATGTCAATAATAAGAAGCTCACTGGAGCATTGAGGCTGGATGATAAAGGAGCTATATGCAGAGTCCTCCCACCCATGGTTTAGCCTTTGAAGATCACCAAGTGTACACATCAGAGGATAAGAAAACCACATATATGACAGCGAACTAGATAGAGGGGGAGGGGAGCTGGATTTCTTTTTAACCTTTGTTTGCCCAGAGAATGTTTGCTGAGCATGCATGGTCTTTTTCAGCAACGCCCTGCTTCACGCTCAGTTATAAGCACTCCCATCTGGGAGCTGCATGGTATACTCATGTCTTTTACTGTGGGCCACAGGACAGACTCCTCAGCTGGAGCAGCTGGTTGTCGTTTTTTTAAGGTGTTGAGAGTGTTCATTATTTGCTTTCCCTACCCAGATTTGCTCAGCTAGTACAAGGATTCAAACCAGCAAACTTCCAGTCACAAGCCTGCTTCTTTAAAGGTGCTGCATGTAGCAATTTAACATCAATAAATCATTACCTCGTTAATTTGAGACATTAGTATAATTATTGTAAACAAATGAGACCATCGCTGAAAATATAAGCAGCCACTACCGGCCTCTACGCTGCATTTTACATTGTGTGCAACTGGGTCGGACATCCCAGGAAATCTGCTGGATTGCTTTACGGCACAAAACAGGAAGAGGATGCTGTTCTTCCAGCACAAACGGAGCTACAGCTTTCAGAGTTTCTCACAATGACAGATGGTGGAAAGAGTAAAAGGCAGATGGAAAAATCACTTCCAAAATGTTTATTCTCTTCAGTAAAGCCAAAGAGATAACAAATGCATGTGGACAGAGGGCAAGTAGCAACATCCTCTTTGCGATAGGAAGCAACAGGGTTTATATGAAATGTGGTCTTTATTTTGAGAAACATCATCATCGCTCGCCCTTGGGCGAGAGTCCAAGCACAACTTTCCTCCAGCAGTCACGGTCGGCCATCATTGTTGACAGATCCTCCCTGTCAATGCCAGTATCACGGCAGATAATGGCAGGGTAGCTCAACCTCCCGCTTTTCGAAAGCTTCCATAGCAGGACGTCCGATACGATTTCATCTTTTGCCCGATAGCAGTGGCCAGCAAATCATGTTAGTCTTTCGATGAGGCGCTCGCTCAATCAATTTGAGAAACACTAGCGCTAACAATACCACTGGTATGAGATAGAGGCCACCAATTGCCTCCACCTTGGTCTCATTTGTTTACGGTCATTATACCAAGACATCAGAATTAATTTGACAATGAAATATTGATTTTTCAAAATGCTACACATAGCACCTTTAACCTTTAAACAACCACTGCCCTCTAAGCTGAGCCAGAGTGTTGGGGCTGACTGGTCACAGTGCCAGGAAATAAAGTAGTAACTCTTCAGCAGAGAAAGAGAAACCATAGCTACTGAAAGTGGAGGATGGTGTGTGGCAAGAGGGCAATGAAGGACAATGCAGTAGCCAGAGTGCAGTAACAGAGCAGCCAGTGGAAGATGAAGGAGACACAGTTAACGTGTCAGACGGTGATAGGAGTTGACCCAGTAACATTACCGACAGAGTGGACTCCAGGGAGCCAGAGGACTGAGTGTCTCGGCTGCTACGGCTCTTGGAGCGGAGGCGTGGCGAGGAGGAAGGGGAGCCGGTGAAGGCTAGGGGGTCGTGGTGGGGCCGGTGGTCTTCTGAATGCTCCAGGTCATAGCCATAGGAAGGAGGGGTCTCATTGTAGGAAGCCTCTGTGAGAAACAGTCAAAAAAAAGACAATGGTCATATGGAGTCAGACACCAAGATATGAAGTCATGTAGTAAACATAGAGAAGTGTCATGGGAAATGCAGCTAAGTGCAACATCTTCTACTGTTGGTATCCTTAATGCTTAGTATAGAAGTGTTTTTCAAAGGATGGCTCGGGATCCAATGCTGGGTCGAAGAAAGATTAAAGTGGATACCCAAACTATTTAGGAAAAATTGATATGAGAAGGTTATTAAGATGCCATAGTCTTCACGAGTCACGACAATGTAGGGTAGGCTGAATAATGTAGGCAAGTACATATGCAGCCTAAATAGGGACATACGTACGTGAGAAATGAAAAAAAAGAAAAGAAAACGTAAACAATGAACCTGTTCTTCCAAAGTGAAATATCACTTTCATGCTGACAACAACTACTATACCAGCATTCTGTTTCATTCTTTCCATCATTCAGTTAACAATAAACACAAAGCAGAAGACCATGCCTTATTGTTGTGTGTCTTGTATCAATTACATTACATTACGGCATTTAGCAGACGCTTTTATCCAAAGCGACTTACATCATCATACACTACATTATATACATACTACATCATCTACATACTACAGCATATACATGCTACATCATCCTATACATACTACATCGTCTACATCATATACATACTACAGCATCCTATATTACATCATATACATACTACAGCATCCCATATTACATCATATACATACTACATCATTGCACACTCATGCCTATGGGCAATTTAGAGTCTTCAGTTCACCTGACCTGCATGTCTTTGGACTGTGGGAGGAAACCGGAGCACCCGGAGGAAACCCACGCGAACACGGGGAGAACATGCAAACTCCACATAGAAGGGACCGGGACGGAGATTCGAACCCACGACCTTCTTGCTGTGAGGCAACAGTGCTAACCACCGAGCCACCGTGCCGGTAGGTATACAATTCCTCTTTAACCTTCATAAACCTGTAGCCTATCCAAATCTACCATAGAGCCTGTTCCAGCCACAGAGGGATTGTCCCATGCCAGTGGATAAGCCTGGGAAACTGCAGGGGCGACACACATGCTCTGGTCATGACAACCTTGTTATACGTCTCCTTCAGTTGTATGATGTATTTTCAGGATCAAAGTGAAACTGAAAGGCGCTACTGCAGTCTATTATACCGGGTGTTTCAAAAGTAGGTATACAATTTTGAATAATAAGAATAATAAGAATGAAAAACAAAGCTGTATATTTTTTTTTCATTTTAACAACACAATTCGATATTCAATTTATAAGTGTACCTGGAAACAGGATAACTATTTAATAGTACAGTAAGTATTAATAACATATATAAAACCTACTTTTGAAACAGGCTGTAGTATACATTTCGCCTGTCTTCTTCCCAAAGAGCTCTCAAAGCTCAGACAGCACTGGAGTTCTTTGTGGATTTCCACGAGACATGGGGACACAAGAGGTGTTTGTGTTCAGCTTACATGTTTGCTTTGTTATTCATCCACAGGGCATCCAGCGAGTCTGGAATCATAGGGAAACCACCAGCTAAATAAGCATCACAAACTGCTTGTCAGAAGCCTACATTCGGAGACCAGAAACCCTGGCGCCTTAGATCACGCGGCCATCCTGACAACTAGTATGTGTGGGGAAAACAAGTGCAACAAGAAAAAATATATACGCAGTTACTCATCCCTATGATTCCAGACTTTGGGACACCCTGTACATGTGGACCAACAAGCTCCCCATCCTGTAATTACTGTCACCCCTGACTCACCATCGGTTATCATCCTTATTATCGTGATTATCATTGTTAAGTATGTGGGAGCCAGCAGATGCAGCACCAATTTCAAACAGCAGCAATAAAAAAAGGCAAAGGTGTTTGTCTACTGCGGAGCCTGGTATGTTAACAAGAAGAGGCTACAAAACTGGTTCACCTCTGCTTGAAAACAGGAAAGAGAGGATTCCGGAAACTGGGGAAGATAAAGCCGAGTCCCCCTGGAGAGGCCTGGCTGACAGTCAGACTGACAGGATGACATCCACAGAGACTCAAACAAACACATCGGGCCCAGCAGAGTGAGAGAGAGATATAGGCCCGGATCTACTAACATGTCGCAATTCCAGGCACAGCGCAAAATCAATTGCGGGTGCAGTTGGTACCGCCAGCACAAGGTATTTACTAAAGTAGGCCCCGCAAATGAGCGGAGGCGCAGATAATTAATTAGAATTCCGACTGCGCGAACATACGGGCCAAACAATGTGCACAATAGCCCGTTTGCTGCAACTTAATGATGGGCAAAAAAATAGCAAATTTCTCTCCAGTGGAGCTGGAAGTGTTGGTGGTGGAGAAAACCCCAAAGAGCTCTGTGCTGCAAAGAAGAGATGTTTTACCTTACCAGCACGTAAAAAGGCACTCTGGGGCGACATAACAAATTAAAGTGAATGCAGTTGGGCACCAGAAGCGCGATTTAGCTGAGGTGAAAAAGCACTGGTATGATATGAGGAGGTGGTGTTCACTCTGAAGAAGAGCCTTAACTCCTTGGAGGAGCAAGTGCAGGAGACCCTGACTGAGCCGCAGGTGACAGGTGTGGGAGGGATGGATATCTTGTGAAGATATGGTTAAATATAGCTGGAGAAGACGCACACACCTCTCCATTGTCGTGACAATTATTACGCACAAACGTTTTAGCTGCATTGTTTTCATCAAGGCAATGTCGCTGAGACATTGGTTCATAATAAGTGTCAGCAAACTGAGAGAAGAGCGTGCGACTTTTCCTTTTTGTATATTTAGGTAATAGTCTCCATACTGAGTGCGCTTTCTGCTACTCTGACAATGACGCTAATTTAAACCTAATAGAAATTGTAATAGGGATGCAATCTAATGAGCGCATGTTTGTAGATCTTGGAGCCGGTTCCAGAGACAGAGTCGGGGTTAGGGCCTCGGTGGAGCCATCCTGTGCGCAAAGTAATAAGACATGCTTTTCCTAGGTCTTAAATTCCGTGCGCAATCAACAGATGATAAAGGCCACCGGTTATTGATAAATCCCGTCCACTGCCAATTTCCATAAATCCCTCCCTTTATTTTGCGCCTCAGCCTTGGAACACCCACAAATGCATATGCAATTAGGCCACAGCGCAAAAAATTGCACACCCAGATCAACCAATGTTTTTATGTGCAAATCCCCTTTGCGCTGTCTTAGTAGATCAGATAACGGTTTTTTCGCCCGCAATCCGATTTGCACTGGCGCAAATCTTTATCCGGGCCATAGAGAGAGAAATAAAGAGAAATAAAGAGAGAGAGAGAGAGAGAGAGAGAGAGAGAGAGAGAGAGAGAGAGAGAGAGAGCGCTATATTGACTGCTTGAGGAAGAGGCTACTGCAGGCCAAAGCTGCCTCACAGCACAGGGGAAGTCCATGTGAAAGGCCACTCTGTGTTCCTGTGAGATTATACATCAGCCGTGGCACTGGATGAATAACACATCCTCTCTCCGACAGCAGCCTGGGACCCACAAACTATCTCCTTCCAGTACAAAAAGAAACCGTCAGAGCCTGGAAACACACTATACACAAGAAAGAGTGAGGACAGGAGGATCTAAAATGTATTCCGCCGTCTTATATACGGGGCGGTTTGTGTCTTTTACAAGGACAGATGACTTTTTAAATACACAGGGCTCACTTGACCATGGCAGTTTGAAAAAAGTGCTGGATCTCACAATAGATCCTCAGTAAATGATCTACCGATCACAAAGACTGCTACTGAGGAAGTGTCCAGGCAGGTCTGTCCGGAAAATTCAGCAATTCATCAGCTTCATAGCGGAAACAGGCACAAGGTCATCTTTCCACAAACACCTCCCACTCCTCCTAACGCACACAATGCATCTACAGTGAGGACTATCATATTATATTCCAGCTACTTTTGAGATGCCTTTTGCAATAAAACCCTTTACCAAGCCCCAACTGTTTATTGTGCTGTATAAATTCAGACATATATGGAAAAATAGCTTTTTACAACTTTCGTAACCCATCGTAACTCAAAATAGTCTGCTTTACTTTTTACTTTCTTCTTATGGCCTATTTCTACTTGCTTTGATGTAACTGTGATTATTTTTCCACTATTGTTTCTTTGTTTTTGCCACCGTCCTCTTATTTTCTTGTGTAACCTTGTTTCTATGTATTTGTTTGACACTTAGTAAACGTTGTTTTTGCTAAAGTGCTAAACAAATACAATTATAATAATTATAATCGATAATAATTAATCTTTTACAACCTCAAAATACATGTAAAATTCATGTTTAGCTGTCATACATTCAGTCCTTGAATAACTCAGGTCATTCAGTCAATTTGAGAGTGGAAATAATGCTGCAGAACAGCTGGCAGGCCATCAGTACTGGGAGCTACAGATCACAGATCACAGATCAGCTTTAACAACAGTGGAACTGGTGAAGAGATAATAATATGTCCTTGTTTCCACTCTGCAGTAATTGAGTAACTGAGAATTTGGTTTAGAGCTGTAATAAATACATTCTAATGACATTACATAAGATCGCTTAGCCCAACAGCTGTGGTTGTGAGCTGTACAGTGCCGAGGATCAGAGGGAAGCTGATTTTGCTTTGGACTGTCTCTGAACTCTGTAATTCTGTTTTTCAAGAATTTCATTTGACATTTCCAATGAACCATTGGGCTTATGGATCTCAGATCACTACAATCATTAAAAAAAACAAGATTTCATTGAAATCACTCTTTGGTGCACAATTTAGAAGTTCTAAGGGGAGTGTCTTTGCTTTCCCACACTACCACAAACATCATATTGAACACGGCAACTAAAAATAGAATCCAAGGATATGTAAGTACATGACCAAAACAACTGGTTCCTAGTTCTCTAGTCCCCTCCAGGGGAGTAATCCGTCATCATGAAGCCCTGTTCCTTCCTGCAGCATACAAACAACAGGGACATTATGTAGGATGTTCTATTGATGACAAAGCAGAGACACATTCAAACCCGTTATCCTAATCCATAGAGATGAACACACGATAAACAGGCAGAGGGGGATTGACAGACGTGCAGCCAAGACAGTTTCACAGAATCAGAAATTCACTATCACAACTAAATTCATGTGGCCTTCTTTACAGAGCTCACACAGGATGGCTTACTTAAAACACTACGCAGGACACCAACATCTTAAAAGAGGGAACTTTTCCTTAGGGCCTTTCTATGGATGGTTCTGTCTTCGGGTTAAGACAGAAAGCTCGATTGTGTTGTTTGTTTTCTAAATGACATTGCCATCGCCACGTGACGCATGGATCAAAGCACTGTCACTTTGCAGCATTAGCTAGAGGACATTTTAATATGGGGAAGGATGAGCTCACTGTTGGTTCTGGAAATAACCGAAAGGAGGAAGTGGTCCAGACAGCGATCAGAGTGACAGCCTGTGGATCCCGCTCGACCCATCTGGACACACTAACTGCTTGATTAAATGTACTAAACACAGAATATCAATTCTATTCAACTGATAGCAATGCCCAAAAATAAGCATCAAAGAGCAAATAAGTATTGATCCAGCACAGAAAAGGCTGGAATTGGGATTTTACCATCCATAATTTACCACTTCACCATTGAGAAAAGGTACAATGAAGGACAGCCTTTCTGTCGCCTCTCTAATGGGTGTATAGATCTGGGGAGAAGTTGCACCTTTGGAAAAAGCAGCAGAACATGCCAACGTGAGATGTTGTTAAAAGGTTAGCACCACTTTATGGCTCCAGTAAATGGATTCTTCTCCTGATAGTGTGATCACTGGGGAGACGGCGGTCACAGGGAGAGCGAGTAGAGGGGGAACCGGCTGAGGGGTGATGGCTTTCAGACACCGGATGTGGTGACCCTGGCCTGTAGCCCTCATAGTTTCCCTCACTTTATAAGAGGCAAGATGTAGATAGATTTATCTGCAATCCACTTCACAAAGACTCTGTGGTGACATTTAGATCCGTCAGACTACAAAGAGTGTACTTGAATCCCACCACTACTGAAGAGGAGTGTTCTGTCCATCACATTGGACCATGTAGGGTTGATCTATCAGTGTGATGGCACTCACTTCCTGTCAGCAACACATGGTTATTTTTTTTCCTCTCTGATTGAGATTGAGCCATCAGGTTAAAGAGTAACGCCTTATACCTGTGGCATCTGTAATGGGTACCAAGATGAAGAAGTCAAACCGTGAAAGAGTGTTAGCCAACCAAACATCATCACATCCTGGGCCATCTGAAGTGTCTGCTAGAGTGGGAGGCACTTTAAACCACAGAGCCGGTAGAGGCAGCGAGGCCCACCAGCGCTCCGCTCTGATCTGTTGTGGGAAAGCCTAAAATTAGTGCCAATCATTGAGCAGTGTAGGTCAGAACTGGGCCGCCCAGCCCAGGACACCTACTAATCAGTGTGTTTAAATAGCTCAGGGTGGTCAGAGTACTGCTTGTAATGCCCTGTGTAAGAGAGAGAATCAAAGCCCAATAATTGCTCCAGTCTGTGACCTTATTGAACATAAACATAGACAAATGAGCATATGCACGCATAGGCTATACACAGATGAACTTTAGTGACGCATAAATAGAAGGGAAGAACAGCACGTCAAATACGGCACAGTACACATTTAGTCTTATTTGGTCATTGCAAATGAATGATTCATATCGCAACACTTGTTGGAAAAAAGACTACAAATTATATTTGAGTCTGCACTTTACAGATATTTTATCCTCTGCACAACATGGTGGAAACCCATAACCCTGTTTGACTACATTCTCAGTAGTTGTATGACGAACACAAACATAATGGCTGACTTTATTAAAACCTTGCTGTTGCATATAATGGGCGGATGATGGTAACACTGCAGAATGTATTTATAAGCAGTGACAAGAAAATCACAATGACCTCCAGGTATGATCAATTATTCATTTGCATTTCAGAATTCACATTAAATATTAGTGAAAGTTTCACCGACCTCACCTGATGTGCTTGACTCTGATTGGCTGTGTCATTATCTGCCTGGCAACACAGGTTCTACAACACAAGTTTGTACTAAACAGGTTTGTTAAAACTAATAGTGTGTTGGCACAGCACAGAACACATCAGACCATCAGTTATTTAGGAATCATTTGATTTGTGTGGTTGAATTACTTTTACTCCAGCTTCTGTAGGTAAATGACTACCACATTTAAGCAAATTTAGTAATTTGGACTATTTGCCCTTACTTGTTTCAAAGGCTTTTAATTATCCCATTCAGTCACATTGGCCAGGCTCACTGTGCAGAGAGAACATCTGTCTAAAACAAACTGCTGACCAGTGACACAACTAGCTCCATGGGTCAGGCTGTCGTTAAGAGAGGTGAACTCATACGGCACTTTACATTTCATTAGCCGTTTCCCCCCACACCCCACAAGCAGCTGAGACATTCCATAAACACTTGGCCTGCCAGCCAGCAGCACAGAGGGCCCTTTGAGTGGGACCAGGGAGGGGAGCTAAGACTACAGGACCAGAGGGCTGAGGCAGAGCACGAGGGAGGATTACTGAGCTGAGGGATGGCTGCTGGCTCATAAACATGTCAAAGATTTATTCTATTAAGGCCTATCTATGGGAACATGTAGGTTAGTGTACAGAAGAGTTATACTGACGTGAAGTTCAAGTCTCGACAGTCTTGCATATATTGTAAACAAGTGTTGTTCAGGTTTCTGATAGGACTGAACAACAAGGCTATTCATCCCCTATACTCAGAGCAGCTGGCGCTGCCTGGCCTGGCATACTGATGTCCTGCCAGCTTTGGACCACTTTGCCCAGTACACCACACAGAAGGACAGGTGTCTTACACACACACACACACACACACAGGCACACACACACACACACACACACACACACACA
>OMLI01088492.1:0-11089 GCA_900302605.1 Rondeletia loricata | reverse complement strand
AAAATATGATTATTATGATTATGATTATTGTTGTTATTATTGTTATTATTATTATATTATTATTAGTAGTAGTGGTATTATTGATATTAAAAAGATGAGACAACACTTTAATGATCCCTGTGGGGAAATTGGGTCAAGAATATAGAAAATGGAGCTTGCATGAACAACATTAGAACATATTAGGTAGAATGTATGAATGAAAAGTACAGTATGTGATAAAGTACAGATGGGTGTGCAAAGCAACAGCAGTAGAACTTACTGAGACAAAGAGAAGAATGAATGCAGAATATGTACAGTAGCTATTTAAGACCTTTTTTACTGAACAACTCTTATAGTACCTTTACTTGAGTAAAGGCACATAATCCTAATCTGATTTAACTGGAATAACAATACTTCTACTTGAGTAAAATATGGTATTTGGCATCCTTTACACCTATAAAGGGAAAATGTACCCTAAAAAATATTTCACATTAGGATTCAACTGATATGGATTTTTGAAGGCTGATACCAATACCAATATTTTTGGATCGAAGCTGCCGATATTTTAGCCGATATTTTGTGCCAATATTCAATATTTAAAGCTGCACTAGGCAAGATTTTTATCTAAAACTCCACCCGTCTTATCAGCCTAAATCACAAAGTGGGGCTGCAACAGAGAAGAACGTCCCATCCCCAGTAACTGAGACCCTGTAGATTCACCCTATTTGTCCAAATGACATTCTGGTGTCAGGTATGTACACTTCTCCACCCACAGGAAGTGATTCATTGAAACTTAAAAACAAAATCCAAAGCTGCTCCTTAAAGAGTGCATCATTACATTGTTTTCAGTCAGTCTCCACCTAGTACAGAGAGATGGAAAACGTGGGGTGGGGAGCGAGAGCGAATAGGGGTGTGTGTCTGTGAGAACGGACGACTCTTCTCTACTTGGGGGCGTAACAATTTTCTGATCCCAAAGCATTTGACGCAGCCAGAGGCAAAATACCTGCCTTGACATCACTGACTCAGGTTTGGCCTGAAGTGCAACACGGTTGAAAGTTTCAGCCCATAGAGAGCAGTGCCATGATTTTCTGTCCCTAGAGGTGGATGCAGGACTTGATTCAAAATCTTTTGAAACTACGTACAGGATTAACGCTATTCACTATTAGAAGCCATATAACCATGTTTACAGCTCAAAAAACATGAATTAGTACTGATTCACTATTTAAGGTAGGGTGAGGCACGTTTGATTTCAGGTTTGACAGACTGCACCCCTGAAGCTGGTGAGTAAAGCCTCTTCTCCCTTGTCCCCCTCGAAGGGTCAGAGGTCAGGGTCAGCTACAGAACAACGTCCCTAGGCATTCGGTGTCTTGCTCAAGGACACTTCAGCAGGGTGGACGCTGCTGTGAAGACAGCTTGAACCTGGGTCTCCCTAAGCACTGCACCACCCTGCAGCTAAATATTGTGTGAACACTCAAAGTCACTCTCTTGTTTTGAACTGAGCACCTCAGGTTTTGTCCCTTGATGACGTCAGAGATTAGAGCGTTGGTTCTCAGTGCTTTTTTTTATCTTTGGGAATAAGTCATTCATTCTCATAAATATTGATGAACGGTTTAAGATCATATGGAAAATGGGAATTATCCTTAATGGTGTATTTTCGCTTTAACACTGACCTCTTATTAGTATAGTATTTGATAAAAGTGTGTGTGTGTGTGAGTGAACAAGTAGGCCTACACTAAACATCAACTTCTGAATGTTAGCCAATGTAGCCCCAACAAAAAAAATCCCTATAATATTACTATAGGGACTTATAGTGCATAGTGACCTTATCATACTTTTGGTATGCTTATTATCTCCTAATATCACTGTAATATTACTGTAATGTTTCTATAGGGCCTTATAGGTTGTATAGCTTACCTGTAGAATTTATTATAGGATAATTCACTGAAGTGCAGATGTCAAATGAATCAGTATAATGACCATACAGTCATCCTCCTGCAGGCTGACACAACCAGCAGGGGGCGTTAGAGGACTATATTCTCGGGCTGTAGAAATGAGGACGCTTGAGTCCTCCTTTAGAAAGAAACCATGCATCCTCCACTCGGACCGCTTGCTCGCCTCCGGGTCTCACATTTAGCTCTTAACAATTTTTCAGCCAGTCTGTAACTGTATGTTCTCCCTGCTGATCCCAGAGCAGCTGTGCAGGAGGGATCCGTCTCTGTCTCCAGCTGTGAGGCTTGAATCCCACAGGCAGGGTCGGCCATGTTGTTGTGTGGGGGTTGATGCAAGTTTAGTAGTAGGAAGTATTTAGGCTACAAAGATCTGGGAGACTTCGGGGTCTCACTTCTTCTTCTTCTTCTTCTTCTGTGGTTTTTTTTTGTATCACCATCATGCTGCCGCCGGATTCATCCCGACTGACCCGTCGACTATAATAATAATGACGGCCGCCTGCGCTGCCTCCGCCATCCTGTTATTTAATGACTGTAACACTTGTGCTGCTTTGATTTAACTTCAATAGGAAATCGGACCATAGTCGCTTTGCTGGATGGGTGAAGTGAGGATGAAGGCGGCTCGGTCGGGCTTGGAATAAACTCGTTTTTCCCCGGCGGACGAATCTGATTTCGGGGGGGAAAAACCACAACAACCAAGAAGGACGTGGATTTCCTAAAGGTAAAAGAAATGAAATGAAATGAGGCTTTGTCAGAGCAGACGGATGGTAGCAGAGAAGGATGGGCCGAAACACTGACCTGTCATCAACAAAGGAATAAGGCTATCTTATAATAATCCTAAAATACCTGTCTGTCTGTCGGTGGTAGTTTTTAACTGTTTATTCGATTTTCCCAACAAAAAAGAGCTATAGTAATCCTACGATCATTTGTAGAATGTTACTATACAAAATATCTGTGAAATACACCCTGTGCTGCAATTCCCCATAGGAATATTATAGTGGAACCATATAGGAGATAATTAAAAAAGAGATACTATGAAGTACGACAGGGTCACTATTGACTATATAATATGTTCCTATATGAATACTATAGGAATGACAGTGATTCAATCTGAATCAGTTCACTTTAATAGCTGCTTGTCTCCAAATTCCAAAAATGCCAAATGTTTACAGTTTGTCATTGAGGGCATATTGTTTGTAAAGAAGGTTTAAAGTGAAAACTTCAATAATAAACTGACGAGTATGTAGATAAACTGTCAGTTCACTGGTTTTCAATTGGTTAACGTCTATTTTATACACCTACATCACACTAATATTTGGTTTAGATGACTTAATACGAAAGATTGTTCATCGGATTTCATCTATTTGGAGAGAGAGAGAGAGAGAGAGAGAGAGAGAGAGAGAGAGATATGTCCACTTATGGTTTTAAGAGTCAGGGCCCTTAAGCATCACATCCTCTTGATTCAGAATACATGAAGAGGTGAAGGGAGAACAGCTGAATCAGCACCTCCCCCCCCATTATGGTGTTTATTCTTTTTTGAGTTCCACCTTTTATTGAGGGCAGGGACTAGGGAAGGAGACGTTGTTGTAATGCCACTGTCCTCCTGACCCCCCTAGTAGTAAACGGACTGTCGCACTTTGTCACACTTGAGAACCGGCCATGTAAAGGATACTGTTTATCCTTACCAGCTCTGCACTTTTGTGTCTGGATCGTTGCCAGTTCAGATCCTCAGAAGGGCCGGTGATCACTGAGCGGAGGAAGTTGTTCCCCTCCTCAGCAACTGTCGTCCGAGTGACTTTGAGCAAGGCACCGAGCCTCCAGCTGCTCCAGTGAAGCAGCTCTACAAAACAGTGGTGTGTGCGCCCAGTAGCTTTATAATCCACCCTACTCTGCAACCCCTCCTCCATTCTGTTGCTGTAAATTAGACTGTTGTCTTGGTCAGCTTGCCGACTTGAAATAAGGGTTAAACATATGAATTACAGTTACTCCGTGATGTTAAAACTCAAAACCTCCTAGTCATGAACTCCCTCTGGAATCCAGTTGGAAAGTCTTTTAAGAATCTAGGTGAAATGTATCGTATTTGTTACCCACTCCTTTCAGATTTTTAGAGTCCTATTGGATTTTTGGATAGATTTCGTCAGAGAAAAGAGCCCGGTCCAGGTCAAGCTTTACAGTCGTGGGATCACTAGGAGCCAAGGGGATGTTGACAGTTCAAACAGCCGGCCTGGCTTCCTGCTGACAAAAGGATGATTGTGGACAGATTCCCCAAATAGCACATGCTTACCCAAAACTCAGTTGCATGCATTCATGTATTTCCATAAGACGTGTTGGATATCGCTGTTCTCTGGCGTCACAATAACTGATGTGAGCAGAGCCAAATCCAATCATGGACCGATGCAGCCTGCATGGTTGTGCCAGCTGGAGAGATAGCGTGTCATTGGTTTACCCAGCATTCTGGACAGCAAATTCAAGGGCTTTTCAATTACTTTCAATGTCTTGTTTGGTGAAATTCAAGGACTCAAAATAGTCCAAAAATCAAGTTGAAATCATTCATTTAAAAGCTGCTGCTAAATCAACGCAAATCATCTGGGTTTTCCTCCGGATGTGACGTGTTGATCTTAGGACAGAGCGGTCCAGAGAGCTGAGGAATTGGGGTGCTATATTTTCATTTTAAAAATCAAGTACTTTCAAGGCCGTCCATTCATTTTCAATAACTTTTAAGGCCTTGACATTTCTCAAATCGGTCAACTTTCATGGATTTTCAAGGCCTGTGGGAACCCTGATTAACACCTCACACACAGGCCTTTACCTGCACTGATGATGAACGTTACCCCCAATACAGCATGAATCCCGTGATACATCTGCAACGTCACATGATAAGTACATTTTCCCAGACCCGGTTTTAACCCTTGGCATCAGAGGAATGTGGTGGAAGGTGGCAGGCAGCATCTGTTGGAGATTTGAAGCCTAGTAAAGCTCCCAAGACCCTCCCTGTCTGCAGCCACGGTGTCAGCTGCTAACAGCCGTCCAACCAGACGGAGGGCAGGTCTCCACTCAGACCGCTGGCCGACGGAGGAACTCCCCCATCACGCCTCTCCCTCGTATGCCTGTCTGTCATCCGGCCAAGTGTCAGCTGCAGTAGGCTCTAGCTCATCTAAACCCCTGGGGAAGTGGAGGCTGTTCCAACAAGTGAAATAAGTTTCAGTATCAGGCTACTATCTATTGAAAACGTGAAACATGTCAACACAAACATGAAACATACAGCACGCTTTCTGAAACATGCTTTACTGCCTAATTTACAATATAGATTATTTTAAATGCATGTATTAATGAGGGGACTTAATCATGATTATTGCTCAGTTTGGAAGTTCTGGATTGGATAATTCACAATCTACTCTTGTCCAGAAATGTACTTATTGAATCATGCCATCATCAATTACCTGTCACATCTTATACTATACGTTTACCTGTTTGATTCCATCAGTATTGCCTAAAGTGTGTTATTTCTCTCCTCACTCCTCTGTCCTTTTTGCAACTGCTCCATTATTTTCTGATTTGGAAGGAAGACAACACCGGCATGTCGTTTAGGTTGGTGCTCTGCTCCTGAAAGTGGGTGTGCCTGAATGTGTTCATGTAGTTTGTTTGTTTGTGTGTGTGTGTGTGTGTGTGTGTGTGTGTATTTGCCACGGTTGATCCGCCTGCATTCCTCACAGAGAAAGCCACAGCAGGTGGGCTATAGTACAGTATAGTACTGGGTGGAAGCAAGTCTAGGCCCTGGCTATCGGTCTGTTTCTGACCCCAGAGTGTTGCTTCCACACACTGCAGACATGGATAACAGCACCCTCAAACAGCCAGGTTAACTAAACGTCTATTCGTAGAAGACATTTCTTTCTTTTTAGTTCCGGACTGTGTGTGAAACCCCAAAAATCGTTTTTCTGAATCCCCGATCTGAGTTTTCTGTTCTGTAAAATGCACAAATATTGTATTTTATGTTTTTTTCTCCTAGAGCTGATGGTGGAAACTGATTTACTGTGGTCTGTTGTGGGTTTAGTGTGTGCGGCTCTTTCCAATCCTCAGTTAAAACATTCATAGACCTACAAATTGACTGAAATCAGGATTGGTATTAATCCATAACTAGAGTAACGTTGACTGAAATGAAAATGAAACAAAGAGACTTAGACTTGTTTTTAACGTATAAAGCAGTTCTTGCTCAGGGCTGTCTCTGCTCTGATAAAATACGCCTGACATTCTTCTTTTGAATCTTATCTGTATTGGTTTAAAACCAGGTTCTAGGTGAAAACATGCAGGGACAGGAGGTCAAGGGTCAAGGGTTATAAGGAACCTCAGATGTCCATGGAAGACTCTGTCCCTCAGGGGAACATCTGCAGCCTGCTCAGACTTCCAACAAATACGTTAAGTGTTGTTCGGTCACTTTTTGTTATGTCTGTCCATTCACTTTCATATACTCAAAGTGACTTTGGGATAACCAAAAGGTTTCTGGTTCAAACCTCAATGCTGACAGTGATCATCCTTGCCAAAGTGTCCCTGATCAAGGCACCAGCTGCTCAGAAATGCCTTTGGGGCGGCAGGGTAGGTAAAGAGATCGTGTTTCACCCGGAGGACCGGTTGTTTGCAAGCATCTGCCCTGCCGAAGTGTGCTTGAGCATGACGCTGAATCCCTACCAGCTCCAGGGGTAGCTGACCCTGAACTCTGACCTCCCTGGAGGAGGTCAAGAAAAAAGATGGCATCTAGTCCGTGGCACTCAAAACCATCAAGAGAGAGATTGTAGTTATAAGGAATAAGGATAATAAGGAACTTTTGTAAAGAAAGTTAGAAAGTGCTAAAAAAAATAATAAGAAGCTTGATCACCTCATGTCCTTATTTAGATTTAGTTCTTTCTGTACATCAAGCTGCCGCACACTAAAGACATTGGCTGCTCTGGCATGAAGAAAGCTTACACACACTAAAAGTGGGCCAAAGAGTGTGACTTCCCCCCCACCTATTGCTGCCTTTAGCACAGCATTTTAAGCAGTCTGTGTCTTGAACTACTCCTGAAATGTGCTGTCCCAGATCACAATGATTCAGGCTGAGAGAAAAGTCAAGCTAACTTTGACCTAGTTTTGGAATGGCTCTGTATCTGACTGAAGAGTAGCTTGGCTTGGTTTCTGCCTGATAAGACAATAGCACCACTCAAATCAGATAGAGGAAAGAGCTGTGTGTGTGTGTGTGTGTATGTGTGCGTGTGATGAAATGTGAATTCTTCCCGTTTAAACTCCTCACCTTCCTCCATCTTTGTTTCTTTGTGCTTCTTGATATTGTACCATGGTGAGTGAGACAACCGGGAGTCCTTTCATGTTTTCATGCTGTGTGCTGTTGTAGGTCATGTTATCATCCTGCGGGCAGTGGGATGTTGTCAGCAATTAGAATATGTTACTATAATTAGCAGTAAGTCAGCGGACATACTAACAGATTGTCCTTGTGTTGTATGGATCTGCTGTTCATTAATAATTTTAGCGTTAAATGTGTCTGTTTGTAGACTTGTTTGTTTGATATAATATAAGAGGGGTAATGTTCCCTGTGGATTTCACCTTCTCAAAAGAGAGTGCACCTTTCGTTATGAATGCCACCCATGTCTCATTATTTTAGTCAATTTCCTTTGCTGGTATCTCACCTCATCCAATACCACTGGATTCTTTCCTTGGTGTTGCAATACTAAGTGTAGGCAAAGCCCACCGTGTTATTAGGCCCATGTGATGGCTGGCTGGTGTAACTGAGGTGGCGCTGATAGAGGGTTAGCTGAGCCTCCAGGCACAGCCACCCTGCATCATATGATCACAGCACAGCAGAGATCCCTCTCAGCACTGAAACAGGGCATACTGTTTGTTATTGGACATGCACGTGACTCCTATTGATTATAGACAAGAGTAAATGGTAGGAAGAAGAAAGGGTCTTTGTCCTAAACATGTGCTTTTGTCACAGACCACTCTCAGTCTGATATATAATATTGCTAGGCCCTCTGTCTATCAGGTCTCCCCTTCCCTGCATCCCTCTACATCATTTACTGTGATTATTTAAAAAAAAGCAATATTCAGTCCTACAGGCCAGCAGGTCTAGGTGTAGTCACAGAAGAGGGGTCTTCACTGCTGAGGCATCTCTAAGCCCTGGTTGTCATTTTTTGGTTTTGTGTCATTATCCTCTCAGCTGGGGGAAATCCTCCACCCTCATAATCCTCCTGGTAGTTGGTCGAGCTGGCACTGCCTGGTTGCCTCCTCTCATTTGGCCAACTGTCTCCATCTATAGATCTACATCATTTTTCTCATGCATACACAGCCACCACTACTAATGGGAATTTCATCTGAACTGCCGGAGGAAATGTTTTCCCTGTGCCTTTGCCATGCAGCGGTACTGTGCTCTGCTTATCGTTCTGGATTTGGAGGGAATCAGGAGAGGGAGACTTAGATATTGTGTTTCATGTGCATAAAAATCGATGATCGGCCATTGGGAATGTAGTATTGATAACGATGCTCCAGAAGAAACCACTTCAGCTATGCAGTGTAGTGCAGTTTTACTTCAGCTATTACTGAAGCTGGTGGATCATACTATCATATTTCCCTCTGCTTTCTGTTAATACAAATATCTGCAGGGAACAGGTGTGTGTACAGTGTACACACCCTGTCTGGTGCTGCTTGATACACAAATAAGCGTTATAGCACTCTTCTCTACAGTTACATTTTCCGTGTGCAGATTATAGTTTTAAGAAATGTTTAATGTGTGGACTAAATGTCAGACATCCTGCAAATTGCTGTTTGATTCACAAACAACACCTATAAATATAAGCATTATGAAAGAATACACAGATTTTATGCATTTTTATAGACATTTGTTTAGTATATTGCTGTTGCCGTAAACCTCGTAGCTCCAACAGAGCCCATACGGACGTTCCAAAATAAGGTGAATAGGTTGAGGAAATTCTCCAACCTCTTGGGTTTATTAAACCCTTTCAAAACCCATTGGATAATGCCAAAAATGCATTGTCATCAAGCTAAAAACAAGTTTTTCTTAGTTACTGAAAAGTTGACATTTAGGTTTTCACCCATCAGCGACGATATATAATTGTTTCTATGTCTAGTTGAAGAATTGTTTTACCATATCAGTCAAAAAACCATCACCTTAAAATCATTACCTTACGTTTCTTGTACAGTATAATATAAATGTCTGTAGTGTAATGTTTTAAGTCACCGACTGTACTTTAGAAAACACCATCATTTGTGTTAATTTTGGGCCATCAGTCATTTTGGAAGAGTAGGTGTCACTTTTTTCAAATGGTGGATATGTCATCTTGAAACAAAACACATTTAAAAGCAACTGGGACATTGGCCAGTATTTTATAGAGTGGTAAGTTCATTGCTGACCCAAAGAACCAGGCACTCTTCACTCTGATGATGAAATACAAGCCCACCATAGTTGACCAAGCCACTGAATGAAGCACTCTGCTTTCCATGAGGCCGGTGTTGTCTCGAGTTAAAGAAGAGGTTGGCTAGGAATCTGAAAGACCGTTTGTTTCCATGCCAACATTCTGAACATATTGGCCGTAGATCTAACATCTGAGATTAGATTTATTGGTATATTCCTTTGAAGCGATTTGAAAATCTGCGTTTCATCTTGACATGTCTCCAAAGACTGACCGCTTATAAAACAGTTCCACAGAGGACAACCTACGTGCAGCACGGGCCGTAACCTGCAATTTAACCAGTTTTACGGTTTTATTTGAGCAAAGTGCTCTGAATCCTTGGAAGGTTTCTGCGGTTTGTCCCCGTTTTGTTGGTTTCCTTGGCAGTTCAGCTGGAGAACTCAATGAACTCTCTATTACGCCCCTCCCTCTCTGATGAGGAAAACTCCCTCCAACCTCCTAAGATCAAGGCTGCTATTCCAAGATCAGTGAAAGATACATGACTGCACCAGCAGATCCTTGTCACCTTGTTTCGTGCTGCCACTGCCTCACTGCATTTCCAAGTTGGTCCTATTCTGTTGAACCGACTCATGATTGACACTCACCGCCCTCCTCACTGTTGTCGCCGACTATGCCGATGCTGCGGAGCAATTCTTTGGCGCCTTTGAAAGTCTATTTTCATACCGTACATCTTGTCTGCACTGAATGCGAGGTCCTATTTCATTTTGTCTTGTGCCGAATGTGTCAATCCTCTATTGTTTTACTGCCCTGTAATGTGTCAGCACCAATTAACCAAGTCAAAGTCCTTGTGCAGCGAATAAAACAATTCTGATCCCCTTGAGTGGAGACTTCTGTACGAGCGTGTCTGATCGTCTCCATATTTTGCAGGGCTTCGCCTCACAAAGGAATGCCTCGATGTTATACTGGCCAATTGTGTTAGAGGGAGGAATGACAACCATGCGTCACCGACTTTTAATGCTCCTGGCATGGTCAGACGAAGGGCCCCAAAAGGACACACTGGTTAGATAATATACATTGTGGTCTGTGTGTTACAGCTGTTCGGTTTGAGCCACGACAAGGCAGACATGTAGTGAAAGCGTTGATACTGGAAACATGTTACTTAGTGGAAGCATTTCTTAATTCTTTCTTAAGTCAAGGCAGCATGGCTTTGGAATGGCTTTTATTTGTTTATTCATTATGTTTGTAAACATTATATGATCTCTTTATGGAATGCAATGACATATTATAGGCCACAACAAAAGAGCCATAATCGCTGCTATCTATCCCTCCATTTTGCACTTGTCATTCGCCAAACATGTATGCCCAGTTGAAAATACTGTGAGTGATTTAAATCTGATTTATCGTTTGCCCCTATGTCCCAGTTACCACATGGCTTATAGTCTTAGCCTCGCGACAACAACAAAATGATTCGCACGGCAATATCGGGTTATTACATTTTCATTTCGTGCAGCGTGCTTCAGCGCCCACAGGCCTTATGTCGCAATCGTTAATCCTTAACTTCCCTCGGCCCTTCACTTTCTTTACGTATTACCAGGGCAAGTGATGAATTGCATGCTGTCTTTGTATAGGCTCCAAGTTGTCCATTCTCCCAGCATTAAGCTGATGAGTTTGTGTCTATCTAGGTGAGACCATGGGCTGCATTAAGAGTAAAGAGGACAAGGGCCCTACGATGAAGTATCGGCCAGAGAATTC
>OMLI01088491.1:0-12296 GCA_900302605.1 Rondeletia loricata | reverse complement strand
TTTTGCTGGCTACTTTAACAATGTTGAACAAACGATTTTTGTTTTGCACTGTGAGGTTCCCATACCAAGAAATTAAACAAAAGGTTAAAATGGACTCAATAAAAGATTTGTAAAATAAAGCCACATCTTGTCCACATTAAAAGTATTAAGTCTGCGCAGAAAATGAAGTCTCTGCAGGCCCTTTTTGCAGATTGCAGACGTGTTAATGTCATGGTTCAAGTTCTTGTCGATCACTATTCCCAGGTACTTATAGCACTCAACCGTCTCAACAAGTGAGCCCTTAATTATAGTTGGGAAGTTTGAGTGGGAGGTTTTCCTGAAGTCGATGGCCATATCTTTCGTGTTATGAGCATTTAACTTCAGGAAGTGGTTGTCACACCACTCTACAAAGTCTTTCACAACTGGCCCATGATCGACCTCTCCATCCTGGAGCAGACTGATTAAAACAGTGTCATCTGCAAACTTCAGGAGATGCCTGTCATCGTAGTTACTCCTACTCCTGCTTCCAGCTCCCAGCCCTGAACTTTTATTTCTATGTTAATTGCTTGCTATGCGCGTGCCAAACTGAGACTCCCCTTGGGGCTAAGCCCCTGATGTCTCCGAATCCTACAAACGCCCCTGGCAATGATAAACAACTGCTCAGCTGAGTGCTGACTCTTATAAAATTTGCGAACACAAGCGCAATCTAACAATCAGCATGGTGATTTTGATTTCAGATGAGGACAAAAGTAGCAAACTGTTATGCAGCAGACCTAAGTGCAAAGTCGATGTTATGACTCGAGTTTAAAGTTTAAAAGCAACTTTCTGATTTATTCAAAAGGAAAGTCATTCTAACGCCATAAAAAAGCCATGCCTGTATAGATTTTAGTATTCAGTTCACATTATACCGTACAGAATGTAAACAGCCTTTTTGCAACTCCATAGGAACATTTATTAAAGGTTAAATGTGTAATATTTCTGCTTTACTGAAGCATAATATGACTACTATATATCAGCAGGAGTTGCCGAATATTAATGAGTGAACAAAGTAAACACGTCATGGCGCACCAGAGATTTCTGTATTCAAAAACACAGGAGCGGGCGAGGCTGTGTTTTTGTTGTTGTTTGAAGGCCTGTTGTTGTTTGGGGGCCAAGCCCTGATGTGTTTCTCAACCAGTGGTAAGGATTTTTAAAGGATTTATTCACAATTAAAGTATTTTCGACGCACTTCTGCTCTTCATTTCTATTGGGAGATGGTGGTTTTGCTGTTTGTCCCTGTGTTTTTCTTTACCTGATCACATAACTTCAGTGGCTTGTGACCCAAAATTGTGTTGTGCAAACAAGTGCACCCAAATTGACTTAATCTGTTACTGTGAGGCATGTATTCTGTATTGTTGTAAGGATAAACTCCTTTAATTTAGTCGGAAATGCATTCAAAACCTTCCTCTTGAGATTCCACATATTGCTTCAATTTTTCGTGGCAGGAGGAAGATAGAAATCGTGTGTCTAGAAGAAGAAAAATAAACTGCATGGGATCCGTATTATTATAAGACCTTTTACTTTACAAATTACAGACATGGCAGATCTAACGATCTCCGCAATTATTACAAATCACTGGATGTCCCCTGGTAATATCAGGCCCATAGAAATGGGGCTTACGTTTATGTTTTTCTCATAAAGATCCACTGGTGTAATATCTTTCTATTTTACACAATTTGTTGCTTGATGGATGAGGTCAACTTTGGGCTGCGATGCACAAACAGTTGAGAACCAATGTGTTGGAGGCTACAGTTATAGCAGAGAGGAGGGGAGGAGGAGATGTCAGTTCTGCATGGCTAGCTCCTGTGGCAGCTTCCTTTCCTCTGGGTCCAGGGACCTCTTCACCCTCCTCTTCCCCCCGTATCCTTTCCCTTCCCAGAGTCATGTCATGGTCTGGTCATCTTCGCTCTGCAGAGCACCGCCAGACATCACTGGAGTCACTCTGCTGCCCCTGCCATTCTGTTGGCTCTGTTCATACAGAGCAAATCGAGGACTAACTCCCTCCTGACCACTGATTATATACTGTGCCACTGTGTATGTATGTGTGTGATTTCTTTTAAGGTGTTAAATATATACAATATATAATTGAGAGATTAAGTGTGATACCTTGGTGTAATAACCGTAAAGAAATGAGACCATGGTTGAAATGATTGGTAGCCTCTATCTCATGCCAGTGGTATTGTGACTTAAAGCAGTGGTTCTCAACCTTTTTTGAATGAACACCCCTCTACCTAATGCCCAGACCTCTTGCCGCCCCCATCAATGAGAAAGCACCTGAAACAACTGTATATCAATATAAAAATTTTGAGTTTTTCATTGGCCTACTTGAGATATGCCCACTGTATTCATAGCCATTGTGGACCTACCATTAAACACAGTTTGATATTTATTATGTTTCTTAGATCAAACAGTAATGTAAGTGTATTGTTAAATGTCAAATTAATGAAGGTTACGCATTTATTTTCAAATTCAAACATTAATTAGGCTTCTTAATTGATCTAATATGTATAATCAATCACAGTTCAACAGAAATAAAAATAAGAAATTCTGGCCAATCAAAAAGTACAATGAGCTTGGACTACGCAGAGTATAAAACGAACACGGTAACGAACTAACTGTCATTAACGGTAATTAACACGCTGAGTCTGATGAGAAATACCGGCTACCTTAAGCTTGCAAAAAAGGCTTTTTAACATGAGCAAACTATTCACAAATATCTTATTGTCCATTTTATTTCCGTCGGGTCAGAGCTGAGCACTAGTGAGAGCCCTGCGCTTGGTGATTTTCAGCCAACTCCTTCACCTGAGGGATGACGAGAAGTTAACTGCAGCCTAAGCGCGCCAGAGGCTACCAGATTTAGGCAGTACCTGGCTGAAGCTGCTGATGCTGGACACACTGCCTGGGCTACTTGCTTACTCCGGAACGTCGGCATGTCTCCTCGCTCACATACTCTCGCTCCAAACTGACACGCATATACAAATATTTAAAACTCATCAGAGAATAGGCCTTCTTATATTACATATTAGAGATATGGATAGATATTGATGCCTCGGCTGACATTGCATGGATTGTTGTTTTCTTACTCCAAAGCGAGGTTAGCAGCAGTTACCTATTCTAGTTTAGCTTTCCATATAAGGTAAATATGACTAAATAAGTGCATAAGCTTATGTAATATCAGGGGATAGGCAACCATGTCTGGTTATGTACTTGTAAACATGTAAAAACAAGGACTTCATTTTTATTTATTTCATTCGCAAATATAAACTTAGGGTGATATTGTCAGACAAGGCATGAAAGACTATTACATTTTTTTTGTCAAAATCCGATTTCATCTTGGGGGACAATTATACTGTAGTAGAAAATTTATAGTTGGTGTGATGGAAAGGATTGGAAGATACTGGTGTGCTTTCAACTGGCATTTCTCAGATGGTGAGAGACACATTTGCAGTACAGTATGCTGTTTCTGAGCTTCTCTCTCTAGAAAAACACTCCCTGTCCCTCTTTTTCTGCATTCCCCCCTACTGCTGGCATTCATATGTGTGTGTATGCATATTTTATGCTCGCATGTACATGTGTTCTTTCATTGTACATGAATGTATTCTCTCTGTGAAGAGAGTGGTATGACTTTTTCACTCCTGCTCCTCTCCCTTTCCTCTCACCTCTTGCATTGTTACGTTATTCTGTTTTAAAGCCAGAAGTCATTGTACGCATGTTGGAGGGTGAAGTTAGCAAACCTGTACACTCTAGACCTCTGCTCGTAGGCGTATTTAATTTTTATTTTTTTACAGGAACTAACTGGCATGAGTTCATTTTCCACAGAGCTACTTTTTGTCCTCAGGCTGTCAGTGGTGTTGAAAGCAAGGCTGGTGCACACAGACATCCAAGGGAGGGCTGGAGCTGCATCCTAAACAGCCTAAATACCTCTTTACCTGAAAACAAAGTCTTCTTGTAAATATCCCTCCAGCCTGACTGAGTTCTGCATGCAGTAAACGAGCACACACACCAGTCATATGCACACTCACCAGTCAAACACGCACACAAACAAAAATATCCCATGCATTCATATTCGTGCTCACTTTACTTTCCCTACGTATGTGATATCTTTAGTGCTTACTCTTGCATCATTCAGCACAAAATATCTTCAATGTACGATTACGTTTACAGAGCTCGGCTTGGACGCAGATAAAAAGAAAAAAAAGAAGATATGATATGCCGCTTGCTTTTTTTCATCCCTGTCCTTTCATTTCTTTCACCAGCATTTCCGCAAACACACACCATGTATCAAGATGCCCCCCTTGGCTAGACTGTATTATCTGTGCACAAAGGAGGAGGAAAGGAGATCTTGCCGATATCTGGCGCTGAATATACAGTGCTGGTTTCCAAAAAGTAATTTGCAAAAGGAACATCTGAGGCTACAAGACTGAGGTTAGCCAAGTAATTACCAATCCAGTTTACCAGTGCTATTTTGTATCGAAGCAATTCTAATCAGCAGCCTTGGACATGGAGAAGTGTCCTTTAGTGTTGAGGGCCAATCTCCTGTCTCCTCAGCTTCTCTCCTAGGATCCAAACTGCTTATATTGATGATTTCCAGAAGTAGAAATCCTTATTTTTTTAACAGTGCTGTGTATGTTTCCATCTGTGTGTGTGTGTGTGTGTGTGTGTGTGTGTGTGTGTATCTGAGTGCTTGTATTTTAGCGCTGTGTTAAAGGCCTGCAGGTTTTGTGGAGGACATATCGTACCTCTGTAGGGTTGTACAGAGTTTTTTGTTGAGGTTTTGAGTGTGAAGAGTACTTGTCTGATTCCTTGCTGTTGTTTTATACAGCCATAGCGTCAAGAAGTAGCACTGATGATAGCCTGAGGACTGAAACATTTGCTAATTAAAATGGATGGATTTTGCATCTGAGCATACGGACTGATTCATTGAAGCGTTTTTGCCCAAGGTAGATGGTGTGCAGGTTGCTCTACTTCTGATTCTTGTTTTATACAGTCAACCAACATTTCAACTTCCCTAAACCACATGGTTTACAAGCAAAACCTTAATCTTAACTATACCATAGAGTGTGTAATAAATGCCAATTCCTAGCAAGCATTTGATGGACGGCGATGTGCAGGAAGTGTTCAGGTACAACGTCAACCCAACCGAGCATAACATTTTCACAATATGGTATTATGGCAGGATATGAATTCATATTAAAACTGTTTTGGAAACAGTTTTGAACCGATATCAGAAAGATATTTAGGTCCTGATTTCACCAAATGATGCATGTAGCAGCTATGGACGACTATGAACATTGTCTCAACTTTCACTTTGGTGCTATATTTACACGGTTTTCAACATTGGTGCAACATCTATTCAGCGTCAAAATGTTTGCTGGGTTCAGTAACTTTCACCGACTTACTGAGGTAACAGAGCTTGTCATTTTAATTTGATGGGATTTAGCTGGAATTGGTTTCATAATCACTATAAACGGATCATAAGGTGGGTGTAGGAACATTGTAGACTAGTGAGCAGCGGATGTTATGATTAATTTAGTCACTAATTCACTTACATCTCAGGGGGCTCTCAAAGTTGTACTTACTGTTCCAGCAAGTAACTTATTTCACTCCAGGAGTCCCATAGGACTTTCATGGTTCAGCTCATCTGTGTGTGTGTGTGTGTGTGTGTGTGTGTGTGTGTGTGTGTGTGTGTGTGTGTGAGCGTTTGTCTTTGCTCTTTCATTCCAGCCTGAAACCATTTGAATCTGTAACTTGCTGACTAATACAAGTGTTAATCTCTCTCTAACCTCTTGCCTCCAATGTACGAGTGACAGCTCACTGACAAATTTTCCCTTGTCAGACCAAGAAATTACACTTACCTAACCTTTAGCACCCAGTGTCGGTAGATTGGAGTGAGCATTAGCAGTGAGTACATACTCCATCTCCACCTCATGTACTGTTGTACACTGATAAACACACTTTCAGGTTCACACACAGGCACATGTGTGCACACACCCACACACACACATGCACACAAACCAAAAAGCTTGCAGGCACATACACACGGTTGCAATTTCTATATTTCTATTATAGTGGGGGGGGGTTGTTGTGTACTTCCAGCTTTAAATTTCCACTGAGGGCTTACAAAACCAGGGTGCACAACTTGTCTGATGATTTCCTATGAATTATCATGAGATCATTCTGGACATTTTCTGCATTAGCATGGATACAACCTATACAATCTCTATTCTGTCTTATATTCAAAACATGTCTCTTTTTCATCACACAGCATCTGTGACTTCCCCAAAAGCAACAATTTGAAGCTGTTTAATAGGCTCTGCATTATCAACCAGAGCTAGATTAAGGCAAATTGCCAACACAAAGTGTGGCTCATTTCAAATACAAAATGTGGGTGTACTACAAGTGAGCTGATAATACAAGACAAAGTCTATTTATTCATTACACAGAGAGAGGAAAGAGTGGGAGAAGATAGGCAGGAACCTCTGTCAGCACTGATAATAATAAGTCATTACAATACAGAGGCCCATAAGATGATTTAAAAACGGCAGAAACGACATGGTTCCTAAAGAGCAGTTTATTGGAACGCAATTATAATGCAATGAAAGAGCCACAATGAATGTTTGATTTTTCGCTGAGCCTTAATTCGGAGCAATTACTTTGTTGGTAATTATTGTTGAGAAAGTCAATCCCTAGAGCAGAAGGGTCATTGCATACCAGCACACACTTCCACTACAGGTTAACACACTGGAATATCCTTCTAGTTAGGGGCTTACCCTAGTTTAACAGCCCAAGGGATAGTTACTGGGGATAGACTGATATTTTTATTTACCAGTCCCCATATGGGACTTTTATTACAAATCTGATATTGGCCATATCCACCTCTGATATGATGGATATGATGCAGTTTGATTGATTACATATTGGTTGTATAACTGACTACACTGGTTGTCTATGGGAAGCCCTTAACCTGAAATTATTCTAATGTAACATTTTCATTGGATTCCACACAAGTATGCATGAATATGCTTTACTATTATAATTTTTTGTAATTATTATCCTGGGTTTCAATGGAGAGTTTTAGTGTCCATTGATGGTCTAAATGCTGTTTTGGAGGCTTTTCCACCCTGAAAAGAACACAATTCTGGTGGAATTACAACATTTTTTTGTAATTTTGTGGCATGAAAATGGTCAAATTTTAAGAAATTGAATGTTGGCACAACATATCGTCTATTGGCAGCTTCAATCCATAAATATCAGTATCAGTCTTCAAACTCCCATATGATTTGAACCCTGACAGTCACATCAGGCCCTGTGTATTGGTAAAAAGTTGTTGTAGTAGTGCCTCAAGAAGAAGAACATAATCTCGCAGCGCAGGATGGCAAAATACTGTAGACCAGTGTTTGATCGCACAATCAATAACATATCAAAAAATCCAAGAGGCAACCAAAATAGATTTGAACACCCGTTTAGATGAATGAATCACATCCTACATTCTGGGTGCTGCCTGGAGCCATGAGATCAAACAGCACATGGCACCGTTCCAGTGATCCAGTTGAGTCACGATGATTCATTTTCACGAATTTAAGAGCTGTGTGTGTGTGTGTGTGTGTGTGTGTATTGTGCTGTGTGTGTTTCAATATAGTCTGCTGCATTAACTCCTGTTGGGGACCCACTGACCCCCACTGCCGCCCAGCGCTGGGTGTCATTTGGAGGAGCTGTTAGCCACGGCTCGCCTGTATTGACTTTTGACTCCTCAGGTTTTATGTTCCTGCTGAATTCAGCACAGACTCCAAACAGACCCCCCACCCCCATCCCTTTCTCTTCAGCACAAATTAAATATTGATAAGAGGCCCTGGCCCTTCTTTCGTTTATTCCTTCACTTACTCCCGCTCTCTCTCTGTCGCTCTCTCCCTTGCCGTTTTGCCCTTGTATGCTCTGTGTCTCTCTATCTTGTTTATTCCCTCTCTATTGTGTTTCTGATGAATGCAATCTTCAAGCAGAAGGTGGGGAAAAAAGATAGGGGATTGTTTGTTGTGTGTGTGTGTGTGTGTGTGTGTGTGTGTGTGCTGGAGATGATTTTGGAGATAGGGTTTATAAAAATCGTCATCATATTTCATGACCTTCATGGTGGTTTGACGGTAATCATAATCAACAACGTGCTCTCATCAGTTGGATAATAATTCAATAAACACAACTGAATTGATGAACGCAATTGATTTGTTTTTGATTTGCTATCACTCATGAATTTGGACAAATATTTGGCTGATTTGATTTGAATAATTACCTGAAAGAAGGGAGCAGGGAAGTGTTTTCCTCTTAATGAAAGAAGAACTAAAAGCACAGCAGGATGAATAATACTTAATGGATTAATACTCGGGAGAGGAAACTGTGAGTTAATCCGGACAATGGATAATACCAGTGAGGTTAATACAGTAAATGCAAAATAGGGTGAATTGCATGTTTATATTCATATTTATGAGCCATGGAAATGTAGTGGTTTGCTCTGGGAAGTCTACAGATAGGTTAAAGCTGCACTAGGCAAGATTTTCATGTTTTATTACAAAGTGGAGCTGAAACAGAGAAGAGCGTCCCATCCCCACTAATTGAGACCCCATAGATTTGCCGTATTTGGCCAAATGAAATTTCTGATGTCAGGTTTGGTCACTTCTTTGGTGAAGTGACAAATCAAAACTTAAGAGTGAAATCAAAACTGTCTCCTAAACAGCAGTGAGCAGCGCTCCGTCCAGAGGAAGCTGGACTCACCAACGTTAGATCTTTTTCCTCTCTCGTCTCTTTGGTATCATTTGGTATGAAGCATCACAGACCGGCTGGGTTGGTAAACATGAGCGTGCTGTGTGCAGTTTACTGATGTAACCTTACAGGATTTCTGGGTATTGAAGTTCAAATTTTTCAGAGTTACCTCTTGCTGCCATTTGGAGCCGCCAACGTGCAAAATTGCCTAGTGCAACTTTAACTTTAGATGAACAGACTAGTATTTCTATTGTTGTCTAGTAGGCCTGAATCACAGCAAGTAAACAACTAATTGGTTAATCATTCCCACCAGTAATTGGTATATAATTACCATAAAAAATATTGTGAGTATAAACTTTTCTATTTGTTGATAAAGTTCCTTCTTTTCGTTTAAAAGCCTATTTGTAAACTTCTCCATTAGGGAGACAGGCAAACAGCAGCATTATCAGTGTTTGCTTCTTGTTTATAATCTAGAGGGTGTCTCGGGTGGTAATGAATTCCTCTCTAGCAGCGCCCCATGTACACCATTACTCTTATCCTCTAGACCACAGCGTGCTAATTAACATTTATAAAATACAATTTGTTTTCAGAGAGCGTGAGAGAAAGCGAGCGAGAGGGAAGGATGCTCGTTGATTTGATGGAACAAGTTGACAGGAACGAAGAGGCAGGAACTACAAAAGCAGCACAGAGGAAAATATATAAACAGAGACAATTAACCCAAATACACAAATAAGATGAAGGGAGAGGCAAATGATGCCTGCAGCCATGAAAAGGAGCTGGCAGTAGCTTCACAGAGGGGAAATGGGGAAAACTGTGTGCCGTGTGAGGAGGGATAGTCAGGACAGCAATGGACTTTTCCTGCCTTATCAATCTGATAAAATAGAATATATTCTAAGTATAAATGGTAATTTAATATATAATATTAGGGTTTGACCCTTATATCAGTTTGCCAATATACGGGGTCGAATTTAGCCTTTTATATAAAATTTGATATTGGCCAGTCACTGTCGTCCACCTCTGATAGGATGCATATGATGCAGTTTATTTGACTGCATATTTATTGTATAATTGATCAATTATTATTATTATGATGATTATTATAATAATCATCATAATAATAATCATACTTATTATTATCTCTATTATTATCATCCTGGGTTTTAATGGAACGTTTTAGTGTCCCATGATGGTATAAATTCTGTTTCAGAGGCTTTTCCACCCTAAACACTGAATACTTGCAATTTCAGTAAGTTAAACCATTAATTTAATGAAATTTTTTAAATCAATACTATTCTGAAAATAGAATATTTGTTGTTTCTCTAGGTGGTTGTTGACCTCATGGTGACTGGAGTTCATAGTGGAGCCATCTTTTTATTTACCACTACATAACTGGCCAGAGTAGCTTGGGCTTCCACATAAATCATACCGATAGCTCGGTGACCTCGCTGAAGTTCGGCTTATCTGCCAGACTAGCTAAGCTAAGGAGGTCTTGAAGTGTGCAATCAGCCAATGTTTCAACACAAACACAACACTGCTGCTGTATTCTTCTCAGATCAGACTCGTTCCAATCTCGACTACACCAACAAATCAGAGCTAAGCACCAGCTAACATCAAAGAAATAGGTCAGCGGCCTTGTCGTGTAATGGAAAGGAACAAATCTGATGCTAATGCTTGCACCCGAGTGAAAAATCATTCTTCGGATGACATAAAGCTTTCTGAGTAACACTCACCCACTCAGGGGTAATTAGTGGTTTATAAAGCACACTTGATCTGGCTCCTTATTGATTCTATGAAGATTGGTATCTCTTTGCAGAAATCGGTGTGTATATGCATTTGTGTGTTTGTGTGTGTGTGTGTGTGTGTGTGTGTATCTCTGGAGTCCTGCTGTTGAAAGGTTGGAACAAGGGGTGTTTGTCTTGTGACTTATTACACAATTAGGTGAACATAAGTCTCTCTGGCGCTGCAACTCTTCTTGGATTAAAAGAGTCTAATAGCATTGCTATGGTCTATGGAATATGAGTTAGGAGTGAGTAATGTCGGGTATTCACTGATACAGTAGCGTATATCATACTGTAATTCAGTTGGTGTTTTTTTCCTGTTACCTTTACAGTAACATGATTCCCACACATTTGAAAGGAAGGACATACACCCGACATTTAAGGAACAGGACCTAAACATACTGCAGGACCAGTCATAATCACAGTATGTATTGTAACTAGACTTGCCAATTGTGACAACCATTACATAGCTTGTTACAAAAACTGCATGAACAGAAAGTAGCCAGAAAGAACCAGAATAAATCATACATAATGTCACTGCTGGGTGAAAACATTGTACCTACAAAATGCCAACTTTTTAGGAACTAAGAAAAGCAGCCTTGTTTTCAGCTTGACCACCATGCATTTTTGAGTTCATCCAATAGGTTTTGAAAGGTCCAAGGGTTGTGTATTTCTCAACCCCATAGAGGAACCATTTTTACCGATCTACCCAAATCAGATGTCTTTGATCGGGACATTATATTTAGCCATGCTAAAATGTTACTAAATCTAATATGAGCAGACAGAAGCCAAACATAATTTCACTTGGGCTTTTTATGTCCACTTCAATTGTTAGGCTTTATAGCAGGACACACTTATGCCCTCTCCCTTCCACGGCTGCCCTCTGAGTTACGAGTTACGGCCATCAGAGAAATACTCCTCTGCTCTGAGATTTATACATGTCTACAGGCCAACAGGCTTGCATTATTACTGGGTAATCAATGGACTTTGTGGTAATGCTGCTGCTCTACGTTTATGAGGCGATGCTGCCGGATGATGGATGGATAATAGATAGCGTTTCCATGATTTCAAGCCAGCTACAGTGAGATCCTTCAGTTACTCAATGCAAAAAAATATCAATCTTAAAGGTATATTTCACCACAAAATGAAAATTCAGTAATGATCACTCCCATGTCAGTCGAAACTCGCTTGAAGTTCGTCGGACCACCAAACACACAGCGCTCTGGCAGAAGACTGTGCTTGCTGCTGTAGGATGCATGCGTGACCAGAGCATTGTCAGTGAGTAAAATCTTGGAGATAATGAGGTAAAATATTGGACTTTTTGACCCACAGTGCCAATTGTATTTAGTGTAGTTTCAGGTGCTAAAATCTCATTTTTCTTAAAACACGTGAAATAATCTGCCAATGGGTGAGATAACTTCACTTGTTTCCAATCCAAAACAACTTGTTTCAAGATTTTTTTTAAATCAAGTGTCATTATCTTGATACTGATGGAGTGATCTGTCTTATTTCAAGACACTGAATATGTTTACAATTATTTGATCGTAACCCGATTAAGGAAATACTCCAACTATTGAAACTGTCATGTCACACCTTTATCTGTTTATCTTCAGTAAGATCATAATCGGAGTAAGCATAACCCAGTTAACACACCTAGATGTCTGCTCTATCTTTATCTTTATTGGGGCATTATTTCTTTTGGTTTTTTCACTGCGCGTATCAAAAGACGCAGTAACTCGGATGTTATATTTA
>OMLI01088490.1:0-11682 GCA_900302605.1 Rondeletia loricata | reverse complement strand
GGAGGGATCTGAGGGCTCTCGGGGAGGGGGTACGAAGTGATTACCGTTAAATCAATAGAACCATTTAAGAACCATGGTCTCCAGACGTTTAACACCAGTGACACATGCTTCGTTCTTGTACTTCTGCTAGGCCTCACGATGACAGTCTGGAACACAAGTCTGATTTTGCACATAAACGCTGTTACTACATCAAGGAGCATATGTAAACAGCAGGTTCGGTTAAATAGGATTAATTGCGTATTACTTGAAACAACATTTCCAGTGCTTAATAAATATTAAAATTGAATTACAAATGTACCAACACCTGGAGTTATACCATTGAGATTAGACTTAAATACTTAACTATGATTATCTGAGGCACTGATGTTTGTTGTTGACATATGGCTCCCAATATTTAAGGAGAGATGTACATACAGATTTTTTGGAAATAATTGAGAGGCTCACTGCCTCAGCGTGTTAAAAATGGCCAGTAAACGTCCTTTGGTGACTGAGTAGTCCATGTTTGATGTGATGTATCTCAAAAGGTTTCTTTCCTTCATTATACCAGGTTTCCATCTTGTGCAAAACCACACTTTCATTTTCACCTCCTACCAAGACGTGTCTCGCCCAAGTATGCTACAGACAGAACCAGGCAAAAATTTCAATACATGTGCCGTCAGTTTTTACAATACAATATAATATTGTTCAAAATCAATGCAATCCATACAAAGTGCTTTGTTTGAATCCATTCCTAAATAACTATTTAACAAAGTGGACAGTAACTGTCCAATATGGCAGCTGGTATTGATTAACCAATGAAAAGCTACAGGTGCTTTGAAGATGTTTCTCAAACAAGAGGTCTAGTTTGATGGTTCAAACACCTAAGAGCTGCACTAGATAGAATGTTATCGGGCCCGCCAAATGACTTTACTTGGGCTTCTGGCTAGTTCGTGTAGTGTTGATGGGGATCTTTCTGGACTGCATTGTCTTTTTAGCAGGTTCTTTCTTTGAAGGTTCTTTTGCATTGGCAGAGGACTGGGTGGCCGTTTCTGCTCCAGAAGACTTGGACTTGGTGGAGGGGAGCAGCGAACACTTAGCTGGGGTGGATGTCTTAGCGGATTCCTTGTCTTTGGCTGTGGCCAGATTAGTCTGGGCCTCTGAAGCCACATTCTGGGCCTTCTTGCTTGCTCCATCTGCTATTCCTTCTCTAGGTGCATCCCCACCACCATCCTCTGGACTTCCTTTAGCCTCCGCCGCCCCTGCTTTCCCACCATCAGTTGACTTACGGGTCTCTTTCTGTCTCAGGGCAGTCTTGAAGAAAGACAAACCTTTGTCCTCGGTCTTACTGTTCCTTTGAGGTCCCCTTGATGGTGGGGCTGCATTTGCAGAGGAAACACCCACACTTGAGGACCGAAGGCTGGTAATGGAGGAGCTGCTGCTTGAGCTTCGGCCCCCTGCCCTGTTTTCCACAGCTCGTCCCAGCCTGCCCTCTGCTCTACCACTTTCTCCACCCCGAGATGAACCACCACTCAACCTGGAGGAAGTACCTCCATGGGTAACCTTTCTTTCTGAGAACGCACTGGTCCGTGAGAACTCCCGGCTAGTACTCCTGTCTGCTGCTCTAGTCCTGCCTGAGGCTGAGGTCTTCTCACCTCCCACTCTGGATGATGTCCTCCTCTGAGGGTGTGAGCTTTGTAATCCTGGAGAATCACTCTTCCTCTGTTGCGCAGACTCGGGATGTAATGTCTCCTGGGTTTGGGATGACCCCTTTTTGGAGGGGGTGGCTGTTTTCAAAGAGCCAGCCTTACTAGTTTTAGGGGGTCCATCGCTTTTGTCTTTGGGGTTAGATGTTGATGCAGCACTCTTGGCCTGTGTTCGAGATGGTGACTTATCAGTGGCAGGGGATGCGTGAGATGGAGAGCTGGAGGATGTTGAGGAGGAGGCAGGGCGCTTCTTGGGACTCCTTTCAGACTCCAAGACAGTCTTGGTTGAGGTCCTTTTGACACTAGCACTTTCTGCACCCCCACTCCTTTGTTTAGGCTCCTTTGCCGTTGCCCCATGTCCAGGGCTGGCCTGCTCAGCAGCAGTGGCTATATTATTGTTATCCCCAGCCTGGCTGGAGCTCCTCTGCTCTGCCTGCACAACAGCCTTTGAGTGAACCTGCTCCACCAGCCTCTTACCACTTGCATTACTATCCATTGCTGCAAGGGATGACTTGCCCCCAGATAATTTGTCTGGCTTAGCTGACCCACTGAAGCAGGACGTTGACACCTTGTCATCAACCGCCTCTCCTATCCTCTCCAGTGTGGGGGAGGAGGAGTGGGAGTCCAAGGAAAAGCGAGAGGGAGAGTTGGAACGGAGTTGGAGCTTGGCGGAGAGGGACCAGGACGGTTTGGTGCCATTCTCACTAAGCGCTAGAGGGCTGGCCATGGACGACCTTGAGGAGAATGTCTGTCTCTGCATGCTTCTCACCGCTGGTCGGGTGGAAAGGCCTGCTTGGTAGAACAGCACAAAAAGATACAAATCAATATTAGATCGACTGATAAAATATTCATGTTTATCACCTTGGAAACAATGAAATAAATTCAGAAATTGTGTTTAAAGTCACATGAGATTGCAAACAGTGCATATTTGGTCTTTTGGATGAGTGTCACGCACCATCGTCTTCACTCCGTTCGCCGGCAAACTCAGCTGACTCAGAGAGGGAGGCTAATGAGGTGCGTCTGGAGGAACCAGATGAGGCTTGGCTAGGTGGACGGCTACCCATCAGCCTACTAATCCAGTGCTCACACAGGGAAGAGCTGGTGGATCCTGAAGGCCGAAACAGAAGGTGGTTGAACATGTAGAATGTATTCCATACAGAATATTCAGAGGTTTATGAGATTGTACAGCCTGGTGGCAGTAAAACTTACCTCCCACAGAACTGTTAGCTGACCAAGACGGAATTGTGGCACGTCTTTGATAAAACAAGATGTAGGCAGTCTGCTTGCAGACTTCGTCATCAGATATGGCTTGAACATCACAATCATCAAAGCAGTACCACTGCCCATCAATGGAGTTCTTACAGTGAGCTACAAGACAGAGTACAGTAAGAGTGATGTATAACAAAAATCTGGGAAGCTTTTATGAAAAAATAAAACAGTTAATACAACATCAATACATTACGTAGAGGCAACTCACACTGGTGCTTCCAATATAGTGTATGATTGTGGATGGTGTTCTGTTACCTGTGTAATGTCCTCCCTGCATGGTCCCATGGTGGTTACACACAGCATACAGGTCATAAAGATAGTCCTCAGGGTCACGGCCCATCCCATAAGGCCGTCTCCATGGTGACCAGTGCGAGGGTAGACTCCAGCTGCTCTGGCTCCTCTTGACCATGTGGGGTGCCATGTCCATGCCTATCAGTGGGAACTTCACCATGTTTTGCATCTTCATCCGTCGGTCCGCGTCCTGAAGGACACAATGCATACATTTAATTTATGAATATTGGTTCAGTGTGAACAACATGCACTCTCTCTCTCTCTCTCTCTCTCACTCTCTCTCTCTCCCTCCCTCCCGCTCTCTCTCTCTCTCATATTTTTGTTTACTTTGGGAGATCTCAGTGATTTGGTCAGCTACTTTTGTTCTGTAATCTGCACTGTCTACATCTTTACCTGTCTGAAGCGTTTGAGGTGAAGTATGAGGATGTCTGGCAGGGTCCAGAGACTGAGCTTGATGCTGCCCTGTTGAAGCTGCTTACAGTGTGGACATCGCCATGCATCATCGGGAGCAAGCTGAAATTAAAGTGGGGGGAAAAAACGTGGATTTTAACACGATATATGTGGAAATGAATGTCACTAAGCAACGAAGAATAAAACACTTAACACAAACCTCATCCAATCTACACATTTGTTCAGTGTCAGTGATACACAGGATGAGCCTACCTGTTCCTCTTTGGTGTAGAGCTGAAAGCACTGGGCGAGTGAGCAGTTCTGAGGCTGCAGGTGCTGCTCCTTCATTTGACGCACACTTTCAGCATCTGGGATGTACTCATCCTCAGTCCGTTTGAACAGACTGCAGGCATAACAAGCACAAGTCACAGAGAGCCCGCACGGAGCTTCAAAAGACATCAAACTATTTGTGTTGAAAGACATAAACCTCTGAAAGGAGACATCAAACATAACAAAGACTTGTCCATGTTTGTCAAACAGGTGCTAAGAAGGTTTCTTATCAAATGTAACTGAAAATAACTGCGCTGAACTTAATGAAGTGTGTGTCTTAGTCTTTGCCGGATCTTACTTACTAGTCTTTTGTCTCTTTGTCCCATTCAATGACAATTTTGACATGTGGTGGCCCTCCAGGACCGCAAGACTTGTATGCTCTGTTAAAAATGAGGTGAACAGAAAAGCATTTACATTACATTTTCCATTTTAGGCATTGAGCTGATGCTCATATCCAGAATGACTTACACTTAGTACTACAGTAGAGTAAGGTTTAATTTCCTAGACTGCTACCATTACGAGAGTATTTATCTGTAAACAAATATAAAATCTATATAGCTGCTGTCAGAGAAAAACTTGTATCTCCAAATGTCCGCATTTCTGAGAAAGAAGAAAAGCAACATTATTTTCAGATTGATGGCCATGCCTTTTAATATTACACATCGGGTTTTGGATAGTCTTCATAGGCCTTGGGGTCATGAAACGTACTCAGCACCTACCAATTCTAGAAAATTGGAGATACGGGTTTTCCATGTGACAGCAGTGAAGCTGAATATCATGACCTTTAAGCATGAGTAAGAAATAATCTCCTTTTTTTCCCATTCCCTTCAGTTATCTATCTTCATTCAAACATTTCAGATATTATTCCGATGAACACCGTGGGATCGAGGTCAGTGAGATAATACTTCCCCCTGGTGGTGATACGTGACATTACCTCTCCACAGAGGGATGGCAGAGTGGCTGCTCCTCTTGAGGCAAGAGATATGTGATTCCAACCACTCCTACCACACGCAAACTGAAGGGCCCCACCTGCAGACGATCAAGGCATACAGCAATTCCACACTTGATCAAATATTACATAGCAGCATTATTAAAAGGCTACATCAAAATCCAAGTGGCTATGTAGGTAAGTGCGTGCACGTGTGCCTATTTGCAAAGCGTATGCACCTGCACCAGGACTCCAGGGCGCAAATGATGTCGCATCTTCTCCAGGATCTCTTTCTGTAGCACATCCCATGTCACTGTACGCTCCAAATACAGCACAAACGGATTACCAAACCTGCAACAGTCACAAAAACGACAATGTCTTCCTGCAAAATAGTTTCAGGGATGATGTTTTAATCCTTTGCACAGTGTTGTTTGATTAGTTTACCGTACCGGCGTCCTTGCTGTCCGGCGCAGGCTCTGTTACACACCAACAGGACGATCTTGTCAGCCTGGCCAGTATTCTTATTGGGACTCTGAGGTGGGGTCGTAGACTCTTGTATTTGTGTAGATATCCTATTATTATCTGTGCCATACTTCAAGTTGTTCTGGTTCAGATTTACATGTGGGCTCCCTATAATTAACGCACACATTGTAAAGTTAGTGACATGAAATGAAAACAGTTGGAACCCTTATACTGTATTGTATGCTGCTTCACAAAGCAATCCGACACGGTGGTGAATTTGTGTAATAACTTCCTGATTAAAGCATTTCTCCTTCATAATCTAACCTAGACTCCTACTGGACTAATACTAGGCATAACTGATTTCAAGGGAATCAACAGGATGTCATGCCTCCTCGCTGTGAGCGGATCTGCTCTGGTCTGAATAGCTCAGGTGTTTCAAAGGCAAAGATGGAGTCGCTCTCTTGGATGATCTCAAGGTCGTCGTCGTCGTCACAGAAGGAGCGGTGAAAGCCGTCATAGTACATTTCGGTAAGGACAATCTGAACAGAGATAGGGAACAAAAGCAGGGTGTGGATTGCTTTTGGAGTCATTCATTTGATCAAAACAACTGTTACATAATATCTAGCAGGTAGTAACAAGAAGAGGTGCTGTCAAAAAATCGGATATAGATAGATAGGGATATTTATATACGACTGATAAGAAAAACACTGCTCAAATCAACTGAGGATTCATGTATACAGAGAAATAGACCGTATCAAATAGGATGATTTTTCTTAAATCAAGCAAACATGATCCCCGTCTCCCATTGTGACACTTGCAGACACATCTAATACAAATGGTGGATTGCTGAGGACTGAGACAATGGCTTTCACTGTGACTGAAATGCCGTCTGACACCAAAGAGGCAACATCTTGTCGAGGAACAAAACATACCGTTCCAATGATGCGACTCACAAAGAGTCAAACCTAGCAAACACATCTTCTGATAGCTCACTGGGAACATTCAATCAATATCTTTAAGCCATTTTGATGCAGTCGTGGACTCAGAGAGGTACGTTTCAAACGAGACAGTACCTGCTGAGAAGGGATTTTGGTCTCCTGGGCCACGGCGTGTCTCAGTCTGGACACAGTGCCGGAGAGAGGCACCGCCACCCCAACTCTCATACAGTGGGAGCACTTTCCTTGGTATACCACCGTCACATACAGGGGCCTGGAACACAGAAACAAGTTAAATGAAATGGCTTTTTGTCCAATAGATATTGTCTTACCTATATAATAGATACAGTATCGTCTTACCGTGTGTGAGGTACCGGGATGGGCAGGGAGATGCAGAGGAAAGGATCAAAGGTGTTGCTCTGTTTCTGGCAGTGAGGGCAAGTCAGGGAGGACCTACACAGGGACATCAGTACACAACAACTTCAGAATAAAATAATATAGCTGTAATATAATTCGTGTAGCATTTTCAAATCAGTGGTAAAGCTTCAATTGTGGGGCAGTTGTTTACTAAAAGAAACTGGAGTTAAAGGAAGAACTACAGTAGGGCATAACTTACATGAATACGAATAATCTAAAGCAGACTGCATCCATACAAATGTCTTGTTAATAGCTGTGTAGCTAAGGTTAAAAGTTCACCTGTATTGTGCCTGAAACAGCTCCTGTACAAAAGAGCCGGGCGCTGGAAGAGGAGATCCTTCACGGGCATTTTCTTCTTCTAATGGGGGCTAAAGAAGCATAACACAGGTGGTGCAGTCATTTAAAAATGGCCACAAATGTCCCATGACAAGCAAGCACAAGAAAACGCATGTAAAAAATACATGGAACAGCCTAGTAGAACAGCAGTCACCAATGGTACAGTGTACAGCATACTGCAATATTCAGTTTATCTCAAGGTTTTTGTAGTTGATCTTGAGCTTTGCTGACACAAAAGACACTTAGATTATGTTTGTATGTAGTTGAGTATATACAGTATTTGTGAAGTATGACTGTGTCCTCTTGCTGTTTACCTTCCTGGGCGGTCTGCTGTCAGGGTGGACGATGTTGTTGAGGTCTTCGTGAACTCTATCCAGCAACCACAGGAGGAACTCCTGGGCATCGTGCTGGGCATTGCCCCTGAACTGAAGCGCACTCTTCGACACCACGTTCTACAATACAAAGGACAACAACGGCATAAACACATGAGGTTTTGGTGGATGGCTTCTAAAACAGAAAAGGATTTCGTAGAGGAAGTGGTACCATTTATTTTCTTTTACATTGGCTCGTCATAAAATATTCAGGACGTTTGTCCAGGATGCCACGATCAGCACAATCCTAAAGGTCAGTAGAGGTGATGGTGATGGTGAGAGGCAGGCCTGGAGAAGCTTTTTAAAACAACAGGACACAGGCTGAAAATCGACGGCTCAACCTCACTGACAATTAGCTATTGGCGGTCGCAACAGTTTGTACCATACAAAGCCATCCAGGCGGCAGCTGTAAAGTCACCTCTACTCATTAGCTATCACATGTCACGCAAGGTCAAAGATATGAGGGGACTGAGCACTGTGTGCCTCCCAGCCAGTCCCACGGGACGTTCCTCCTCTTCTTCAAGCCATTACCAAGGCAGCCGCAGCACTTTATACAAAGTGTGATGCAACCAAAGTGCAAGCTTTCCATCTGCGGCTTGAACACAAAGGCCATCTTTAAGTAAAGGTTTGGTTTGATGAACATTGATCTGAAGTCGGCCTTTTAGACTACTCTGATTGTGAGACAAATTGAGGGGAAAACAACAGAAATTTGGAAAGTGTGTGAAATGTGGATTGAATACTAATCCTGCAAAATGTTCAAAACACCTGTGTCCGTTTGAGACGGCTCACATTGGTACAAAAAGCAGTGTGTCCTGTGGATAGCAGTCTGTTCCTCTCTTCCTCTGCTGGTAAATACAGGAAAGTGTCCGTAAAAAGTGTGCTTGGGTCTGATACTTTTTAGTGTGTGATAAATGCAATCAATTGTAAGTGACAATCAAAACATTCAGATGATGCTCTTATCCAGAGCGACTTATGATAAGTGCGACAGTAAAAAAATGTCAGCGTCTGGGAACACAGTTGCAAGGAATCTAATGGAGAACAGGTGTAGGGGAGAACGGGGTAAGATTAGCCACATTTTTCATTTTGTGCTACTACGGTAAAATAAATGTGTATGTGTGGGTGAGTGTGTGTCCGTGTGTGTGTGTGTGTGTGTGTGTGTGTGTGTGTGTGTGTGTGCGTGTGTCTGTCAGAAGCTGTTCTTGGTACATCTTTCTCGATTTTCTCTTCTTATTTCTCTTCAGTGTCATTCTGTCTATCTTCTGTTCCCTTGCCACTGATCGAATCGACTTCACATAGCTAATCAGGCCCACAGTTATGTTAAGTGTTTGACCTCATATTGTACCTTATAACCTCAAACATATCTTCTGCCATTTACATACAAGAATTAAGACATCTTTACCGCGATGGTATCACCTGACATAGCAAAAAATAAGATTTTCTGACCTGGCTTTCAGGGAAATGAATTATTCGTCCCAAATCTGTCATCACATGATTCATTTTCTGTATGGTTACCTAGATACAAGGGGTGGCTCATCATACCCACAGGTTCAACTGACCCCGTTCTCCCCTACATTCAATCTTTTTAGTCTACAGTCATGTTGACTAAAAGGATCAACTGCCTACTGAGTTAGAGCAGGTGTTGAGTTAATTTCCATAAAGCAATATATCCATTTTGCCATATATCCATTCATCACTAAATATCCCTAAAATACAGAGGATCCAGTCTGTAAAAATTGTTATAATTTTGTCGACCAATGACTTACGTTATCCGTTCTTTACAGAGTACCACCATTTGTTCCAATTTTGTGCCACCAATCATTTTGTACATTTAGGTGTCACTTTTCGCAAATGGTGGATGTCTCTTCATATCATCCTAGCAGATTCGTGTAAACTGTGCTTTTAGCCTAACAGCATAATCTTCAAACCAATTGCTTCTGAGAGAAAATGGATAATTCCCTTGTGTTGTTATTACCGATGTCTTCCTAATGATCAGTAAGTGCTTTCAATTTAGGCTCAGACTGTGGTCCGAGACAACAGGCGACACAGCCTCAAACGTGGATGCTGAGCCTCCTGTGAATCTACACCGACAACAGAAATGGTATGATTCACCAAATTTCAATTAGCTGCATTTAATCTAGTCACAGAACAAAATCAAGCGCAGGTCTTTTTCCAAACCCTTTAAAGAGATAGTTCACGTTTTTAACTAGTTTATTTGATTCATCAATGAACTGGGAATACTTTAAGTCCATCCAAAAGCAATTGCCTCAGTATTTTATATTTTGAGATATTAGATGCAGAAGTTATTAGCATTTCTTTGAAAAAAATATATTTCCTCCTATATAGGGAATTATGTTATTAAAGAGTTAGGAAAGAGTTTGGGATGCACTTCGTAGAATTGTTCAGATATTTAGTTTCTAGTCCCACTGACAAAACACAAACACATTCTGCCACCAGTGTCTCGAAAACCAAATCACTGAGCCAAGTGTTTCTGGATGGACTTGAAAGGATACCTAGTGCTTCATAGTGTTGAGATGCACTATATTTCACAACCCAGCTCAAATATAGTCAAGGCCTCACACTCTGAAGAGGATAATCTATATCAAATCAGACAGTTTGTACTCTGGCTGGCAACCAAGGGAGAAAATAAATGGACAGAAATAGTAACACTGTCAAGGCCCTGTTCAGTTCAATTCCTCTCCAACATGTATTCTGAACTTGTGAAACAGGACAATAAGGTATCAGACAAAAACAGACCAAAAAGTATTCACTGGTGCAAAAGAACAAGCCGTCATGGTTTCGACAGGCACTCTTTCCAGGGTTGGGAATGCTCGTTTATGTGGTGAATAGTGAAAAAGCAGACAAGGCTGGAACAAAGGCTGGTTAAGTGTGGGACAGACAATCAATGGTAGCAGTTCACAAAAAGCAGCTAAGTGGGGTTTTATCACGGCTCACTCAACACTCAGCTGGCCAGTTCATCAAGCCTCTCAGAGAAAGGAGCGCTGGTCTAGGATCAGAGACCAGACCCCTTGACTGCCTCATTCATTATGATTTAAAAAGTTAAAATGTACTATTCTCGATAATCATCCCTCCTATAAAAGGCTTGATAATACGGGCCGCTATTACATCAACTGTAATCATAATAGCTGTGTTGGCTCTGGTGTGGATGACTAGCCTCGAAAATCTGAGATTCCTAGGGATCAAAGACAGAAACTATCTTCAATTTTTCATCTCTAAAAATATGAAATGAAATATATATTTTTTTAAATAGAGAAATGGACCACAAAAAAACGGATTGCCATATGAGTTTCATAGTGGAAGTCTGCTAGGTATCACTGCATTAATATCTGACATTGTCTGTAATTTATCTGACAAATGAAGGAAATTAATGAGATAATTAAAACCGACACTTGACGTAATTCTACATGGACCGGAACCAAAGCATCCGTAATTGCATTAGGTATTAAGATGACATTATTTTGCAGGAGTCTAATGAAACGTGACTTCAGAATCATGAATAAATGGAGAAGACATCCCATCATGCGCAGCCACCATCATTTTACAAAACTCAGAAGGGATGTGCAAGATGGTTTATTACTTCGGTGATTTTTAATGAGCTCTTGCACCAGGCTTCAGGCCTTTAAGCTACCAGTGATAACTGATTACCTCCCAAGTTATCCCACTAAGCCCATGTGTTACAATGTCACACTCTTCTGTCCAGAGACAGACTTCCTCTGTCATGTTTCTGGAGGCACACGTGGGCCTTATGTATCCAGTGATGTAGTGGTAAATGAAAAGGTGCATGGGTAAACAACGACCTCCATCTTCATAAGGAAAACAACCACAATGCAAAACAAAAATCAATGAATTCACAGGTATGCATTTTCCTGAGAAGACCATAACATATTGGTGTGATACAACTGTATGTGTAGGAATGTATGTCATTAAGAGGTGTCGGGCATAAAAGGCGGGTAGACTGAGTTAAGGTGGGTTCACTCTCCTCTCCATCCCTGCTTGGGTCGCTTGTCCGCATGTCCTGCTACTTTTACGCGTTGTGGGGAGATTTACGCTCTTAATCCCATTGAATACTCAACAACAACAACAACAACAAGACATCTTAGTTGAGGCCACAGCCACAGCCTACCTTGAACTCCCGGCTGTGCTGAGGAGTGTACTCGAAGGTCCACAGCGCCCGGACGAGACCGGACAGCTGCTCGGTCACCTCCCCCGCCTCCTGCTGCTGCTGCTGGCCTTTCTTCTGCACCAGCACCCCG
>OMLI01088484.1:0-19818 GCA_900302605.1 Rondeletia loricata | reverse complement strand
AAGGTTGGAGATTCCTGTCGCAACGTCCCCAAGACCTGCTCAATACTGGAGAGATACCCTGAAACTACCGGCTGCAAGAGAGGACAGGTACACACACACACACACACACACACCTCCCTGCATGCACACACAGACTTCACAAAATCACTCCGTCTGCACACAGGTGCCCACGCGCACACACACACACAAGCACACACACACACACACACAAGCACACAGATATACACCAACACACATGCTCTCATGAATACAAAAACTAGCGAAAACATCCACTTTGAGACACACACACATCATCTTTTTCTCTCAATCTCTCTCTCTCTCTCACACACACACACACACACTCTCATGGATGTGTACACACACATTTCTGGACAGATAACCTGAAGCTATCTGCTGTAAGATGTGTCAATATGAGGATTTCAGGATTTCATTGCTAAATATATTCACTTTCAAAACCACAGATGGGTTTATTGAAAGTAAAGGTCTTAAAATGACGTAATAATTTTAACAGTAACCGATAATGTGTTTGTTCAGTAAGAGAAGGCATCAGGTTTGTAAAAATTTGACGTATAAATAAGGGTGTGTGTGTGTGTGTGTGTGTGTGTGTGTGTGCAGATTAAGTTCTCGGTGATGCACCCTGGTACTCATGTGTGGCCTCACACCGGTCCCACCAACTGTAGACTGAGGATGCACCTCGGTCTGGTCATACCGAAACAAGGCTGCAGGATCCGCTGCACCAACCAGACCAGGTACTGGACTCCTGATCGCTCCTCCTCCTCTCTCTCCTCTCCCCTGCTCCTCCTCTCCCCTGCTCCTCCTCTCCTCTGTATCTCTAGATGTACGTCTTACTAACCTCTTCTTCCTCCTCCTGTTCTGCGTGGCAGGGAGTGGGAGGAGGGTAAAGTCCTGATCTTTGACGACTCCTTCGAGCACGAGGTTTGGCAGGAGGCCGACAGCTACCGCCTCATCTTCATCGTAGACGTCTGGCACCCGGAGTTAACGCCCTACCAACGCCAGACCCTCTCCCCCATATAGACCGCCCGAAACAGACTGACCGACAGACAGAGGGACTGCAGACTGCAGACAGACCGACATACACAGACTCGCTGTTGGATTTCTAGAAGCCCAATAAGGACGGCTCGACGGACTTCCGGTCTGTAGACTGCCAATAACTAGCAGACAGACTGATCAATGGACTGATTGACTGACCAGACGACTTTTTCTGTGGATAAACTACAAAAAATCCTGACTGACTTCCTGAGTTTTCCAAAGAGAGACCACTAAACAGAAGGACCGCACCATCAGACAGACGGACGGACGGAGATGGAAAACGGAGAGTGTGTGTTTTTCCTGGGTAATACTACTGAGTGGCCGACCTTTCACCAACAGAGACACCTTCTCCAGAGAGAGACACGCTGAAGAGGCTTGTTTCACGTAGACCCGATCCGTCAGCCCTGGTCCGGGCTGCTGAGTAGAGTGGTAAGAAATAATAGTAATAGTAAGAAAGCTGGTCTATCAGTCAGCGATTCCCCTCCTGGATCTGGAAGACCAACCCTCTGCCTCTGGACGCTTTTATCCGAAGCACCTTACGGTACAGAGAGTGTCGACTATAACTACTTAGTGAGAATCTGAACCTAGGTCAGCGATGTTACTGTGAGAGGCTTTTTGAATACCTGTGAATGTCACTGTTGGCTGCTGAATGTAATCAATGTGAGATAGACCAAACGCTATCCATTGTTTTAGGGCAGACAGGAAGGAGAACTGCCAGCTGGAATATCGCTGCCTCCGTGCCACATGGGAAAGACGGTAGATACAAACTTCCAACTTGAAAATATCGTTCACCTTTTGCTCTCGGGTCAAAAATACTAATTTGGGGTTTTGCGATGGACCTTGATTTCTGATGACACCAACGCAGTTCGAACACGTGAACACTTCCAAGGCTACGGTTAATCCCATATGACGTGAATGCAGCATATATGACTACGAATTTGTTACCATGGCAGCCAATCGGTGCTGAGAAGCCGCACCTTCTGTCCAATAGAATTGTTTTATTTGCTGAAGTAAATCGGCTAGCTTAAGCCAATCAAAACACAGTACTATATAAACTATAAAAGATGTAAAAACACTACATTAGGTCACGTCTGTTACCTGCTATACTTGTGTATACACATATTTTTCCACCTCATTTTGGAACGAACCTCTTCATAGATTCACGACTCACTTTAGTTAGTCGATGATTTAAAGCCAAGACATTTAATTTTTCATATATATATCAGTTGTAAACAAAATAATGACCTATTTGACATATGTGTGTATGCTGATGATAGAGTCCTTTTTGTAAATGTGCCTTTTCTGTATTTTTAAGGAGCACGTTCGTTTTCCTTCCAAAGTCCTTCCAAAACACATCGACCCAATTCAATCTTAACTGAAGGAAGAGATTTTCTACATAAATGCTTACGTTTACCCTCACATGCATAGTTTAATGCTTGATTATGAGCTGTGTGTGTGTGTGTGTGTGTGTGTGTGTGTGTGTGTGTGTCTCTGCCTCACTGCTGCTAACCATATCACTGTTTACTGTTCACAAACAAAAATGTTGTGATGAGTTGTTCCTTTAAGGTCATTTTTCAGGTAACCTGAATGCAGCCCATATGGACTTTGTGATGCATCATGGGACGGCCCAAAACAAGGGATCAAATGTGGTCACTTTGAACCCAAATATGACCCATAATGCCATGCACCCTGTTTTTCATGTCCTCTCATTTTAAGTGGTGGGACGGCAGGAAAAAGGGTATTTAAAGAGTAATTCCCATTATTTTCATGTGATGTTCTGATGATTGTTCGGCCTGGGAGTAAGTAGTCTGATAACCAGGTCAAACTGGTTTGGTTCTCTGGTAGCAGCCACAAAAATAGAAAAATAATTAGCCACTGCTAATGCTAAATGAAAGGAGGTCACAAGGTCAACAATGACATGTTTCAAATTTGGGGCAAAATCATCACTTAACATAAAACTACATCATTTGTTTAAGAAGATTTAAGAACATAATCTTTTGTAAGCAAAGGTCAAATAATAATGTGATTTACTTTCATGCTGTCAATCATGTTGTGAGAGTAGGCGTTCATGTTTTTCCAGTGGTGGATAATTCATTACAGATTGAACCTCTTCGTATGGATTAGAGGATGGGATTGGAAAACTCAGTGAGATATTGCGACCTCTGAACCCAACGCAACAAATGCCTCATCACAGCAGCCAATGAGATTTCACTCTTTTTGTGGTACTTCCTGGTATAACTGAAGGTGCTGGAACCAAGGAGGGGTCGGTCCCTAACCTTCACCCTAATGGAGGATTAACACTGTGTACGTTTACATGCAAACTCAACATCCAATCCTAACCTGATTAAGGCAATACCTTAGTCTGATTATCTTAGTCTGATCTCAACATCAGTGTAAGTGGAACGTGGTCACGTCTAGATTTCTGCTCAATTCTTGGATTTATTTAGCAATGCAAACACTTTAGCCTGATTTCATTCAGTTTCTTTTGCTTGAATACATTTTGCCATCTTCCGCTTTCAGCTAACACTGAGAGTAATACGATTTGCATCAAGGCGTTTTGTAAGCTCATCAATGCGAACAAAAAAGAATACCCCAAAAAACTGACAAAATGTTCCAACTATATTTAGATCATCAAATCCTATCCATCAAATAAATCCATGTAAACGCGTATTATTTGCAGAAATCGCGTTAATTTGAACCATGTGAACGCTTTAATTGGACTATCGCCTCAATCTGATTATCCACAGTAAGCGGTGTATTGTGTACATGTAAACATAAATCAAGTGCCAAGATGTAACATCTCAAATTAAGGGAATAGCAGTGAAGTAGTCACATTACTTTCCAGTCAACTTGGATGATCACAGATTTAAAGATTTGTCACATTTTCGATGTTGGGCTCATTGACTTCCATTCATTCTGACCACAGTGCCGCTCCCACGTAGAAGAATCCTGACATAGATGCAAAGGATTGTGGGATACGTAGCGGCTGTTGACCCCTCCTTGGTTTTTGTTTGGCGTACTTGATTTGTCTTTCCTTGCAAATTCCTTTCAGTTTTCTGAAATCACTGAGCTTTGGAAAAAATTACCTGCCAATCGTATCTCCGATTTTTTGTTTTCTTTGTTTGGTTCGACATTTGTAATGAGTTGCACTGTGCAGCTTTTTCAAATAAACCATAAAATGTCCAAAGCTTTGACGTGTTTGGTCTCATTATCTGTAGCTGCTTTGTGTTTCATGTAGTTTAATGTTACTGTGAAGATAATATCCCTGCTGTCAAATGAAAACCTCACAAGTCTATGTGACATTTCAGTGAGTCTCTTTGATCTGCTGGTATTCTCATGAAGGTTTGTGACCAGGGGCGGGACTACAGGTCAACATGGACTGTGATTGGTTCTACTGTCAAGTCAGTCATCAGTCCATTATGTAAACTCTGCAATGGATATTTGATTTTCTCTGTCTACTTGATGCTTTTTTATTACTTGGCCAAGTGTAGTTTTAGTTCTATGTTGGAGGCAGAAATTATCTCATTGGTTGAGTTAAATCTCAGTGGGCGGAGCCAAATAACTAGTTTTTCTGGCTAAGTGGACTAATGTTAGACTGAAGCTCAGTGTAAAGAGGTAAGAGTGAAGGAAGATAATATTATGAAGCCTAGCGCTCTGCTGCTAACTGAAACAATACAATCTATCCATACTGTTATCTATGTACGCTAGTTAGCTAGCTGCTGACCTTCCAAGCTAAAACTAGCTAGACTAGCCTATAGCTATCTAGGCAAGCTAGTTAGCTAGCTGCTGACCTTCCAACATCATGAATGAAAAAATTATTGACATTTCTTTTTTAATTTATATTTTGACCAGAGTTCCTTCTTTGCCGTTCAAGTTTGCCAGTTAGCTAACTTGCGCTCTAAAAACTGTGGTTCTTTGGCTCCACCCACTGAGGTTTAACTCAACCAATCAGATTCTTTCTGCCTCCAGAGCAGCTCTGCCTCCGATAAATGTTAGAATAATTAAAACTCCAATCTGTTAGTTGTCAGACTGTTAACACACTAATCATAAATAAGCCTCAAGCAGAAGGGGGAAAAATCAGCTGTCTTCCTAACCCTCTTTGACTCTTTTGAGCACACACACACACACAAACGCTGCCAGTGAACACATCCGTGTTGGTGTAAATGTTTACTTCTATACATTCATTGAAAGGAAATACATTACAGTCGAGTGGAGATCAGATCACTGGTCAGTGTAGCCCTGATGAGTCACGCTGCAAAACACAATGAGCTTGGCAAGTCATCTTTATCTTGTTTTAAGAACGATCCACTTCATATCACAATATTTTCTGTGAAATTATCTTCCTGCACCAGGAGAAATGTCCATGTTCTCATAATTTGTCATTTGTTAAAAACATTTCTTTGTTGCAGTAAGATAAAGATAATTTGACTTCAAATATCTTCGGCTAGCTAGTAGTAAACAAATAAATTGGCCAAGTGTATCATTTTTCGCAGTGTAACAACAATAATAATAATACTATACAATCTTCAAATAACTTACTTTCAATAAAAACAATCTCCCCCCCCTCCACTGCAGTAGAGGTTAAAGGTTACGGTTTGGCATTAGGACGTCGACGTGTCGGGTTCGCAGCAAAATACTCAAATGCATTCTTAAAGCAATATTTCACTTTGGTAGAGTTTTTTTAATTGTAAATTTTTCATGCATATTAATTTATTAACTGTCAACCAATAATACTGTCTGTGCCGGGAATCTGTTGCGACATCACTTGTACTTTTATTTTGAAAAGCCTGTACAAAGTCGGAGTAAGAAGTACGCACGTTAAAATATTCTACCAAAGTGAAGTCTTCCTTCCTTCCTTGACTAACGTCGATGGGTGTAAATTCATACTGTTTCCGTTATCTGTGTTTGGTGTTTTTGGTTTGTTTTCACCCGTTTGTCTGTCTGTTAGCAAGATATCTCAAAACGTTACAAACAGATTTGTCTGAAATCTGGTGGACGTTTCGCCCTCTTGGCCCAAGGATCAGTTGATTAAATCATGGTGGCGATCCGGATCTGGGAGATTTCCACCATTAGACGATATCTGGGTTTTTTTTGCCATAACTATTACGCTATTCTTACATGTAGCTCTAGTAGCTAGGAAGGAAGGTAGGAAGGATGCATCTGTTCAGTATTTGAGTTAGCCCCATCTAAAGCTTCAGTCGACCCCTCCAGGTGAGAATAATACATAGAAGTGCTGTCTAGACGTGACGCTTGGAAAGACCCTTCACTGTGGTTCCTCCATGTTTAAACATCCACGAGAAGATCGACGCTGTGCCTGCTATGAAAACAGCTCTGTCTGTGTCTGATGTTAAAGTACAGTAGATCTCCGACAATAGAATATACATTTCCATCATGGTGCTCATGATAAAAACAACACAGTCTCACAACATTTCGTGAAATGAGCACGAACTCTGAAAGTCAGACTCCATGTTGTGACAACAGCAGGAACTGGACTCCACATTTCACCTGTTGGTCTCATGAAAAGGTTAACGGTTAGCTAACGGTTCAGTTTAGGATCTAAAACAGTTTGGTTACATTTTTGGAGAGGTGGCGGCGGCGGCACTGGGAAGACCTACGGCGTAGCGTCGACGCAGAAGTATAAATTACCCTTAATCCATAATACACATTTCTCTCTCTTTTCCTGCACAGAGCGTTATTTACATTTGAAGACATCGTGCTCATTTCATGACATTTTGTGAGACCAGGCCGGATCAAAACCTGGCCATGGTCATGTTGCTGCTATTCTCTACAACCAAAGTCCTGTTCGTACCGGACTAGTATAATGTTGGTACATCATGTAATGAATAAATTACTCCCCAACTTCTGCGTTTCCTAAAACTAATTTGTACAAGATCATGACATTCACTGAAATCAGCGGAGCCCCAGATACAAGTGTACAAGCTCAAGATTTTACATTTCATCTCTTTCTGATTTAGCAAAGCAAAGCTTGAGGTTTGGGCCAAAAATTGCATATAACACTTTAATCTATAGATTCCACTACCGCCTCCATTTTGCTTGGCAGGAGGAAGATAGAAATTGCGCACCACAAACAAATTACAGCTGAAATCGGCATTTCGTTTTGCACGAGATTCGTTTTATCAAGGGAGCTCTGTCTTCACCAAAGTACGGAAGGTCATTTGCGCTGGAATTTTTACTTTACGAATTACAGAAATGGCAGATTTGAACAGGATTAAAATCACAGACGATCTCCGTAATTATTACAAATCACTGGACATGGAGAGGGATTTTGTCTCTGGCTGTAGACAGACATTGCTGCCCTACTAAGACAATCAGCAGTAACATGAATGTTTTAAAGGTCAAAGATCATGAAGAGGGTTTAGATTTCCGAGCAACAAAAAGTATACACACAGATAGGGCTGCACGATTATGCCAAAAAATTATAATCCCGATTATTTTGCCAAAGATCGCGATTATTAATCACAATTATTTTTCTCCGATGCATTTTGCAACATAACATATATTTTAATTTTTCCCCATTTTTCAGTGCAGTATTTCTCAAAGTAGCAGCAGATAGAAAGTCATGTTTTCACTCTTACTGTCTAACTCCTAAATAATTCCTTCTTTATTTATTTTGGGCGCAGCTACAACCTGAAGACAAACTGCCCAGAATCTGTTCTTGTTTGTCATCTGGTTTCAAACCAAAGAGTCTCCAGATGAGACGATGATCCACTTTCAGGAACTATAACCACGTTTTGAGGATTTCTCTAACGTCGGGCCGATCCGTTGTTTTCCACAGATGCTCTCTGTAAGGATTCTCTGCTGCTTCTCCATCTGAACTTTGGTTTTTGGTCACATGGTGCACGTTGAGCATTCAGAGGCTGTGATTGGTCAGGCGTTATGGAATTGAAAATATAACAAACGCTTCAATATCGTCAAATTACGTGATTATCAATCGTGGAAATATTAAAATCGCGACGTACGATTATCTACGATTAATTGTGCAGCCCTACCTATAGATGCAGCTAAACGACATGCAGTCCACTTCTGTACCAACAATACAGGAGATAAACTTAGAAGTTTAGGAGATAAAGTTTGAGAATGGAAATAGAATAGAAACTCATTTCCTTTGCTGAGGACAGAGCATCGTGTCGTTGTGGTGTTAAGGCGCTCGCTTCCACACTGATTAAAATAAGCAGACGAAGCCGTTTAGATGACAGTTCCTATACTGCCTTAGAATAAGATTTAAATATTAATGTGCATGTAAACATATCTAATATTAATTGCCCATATTGGAAGAAGCCCGTTAAGTTGTTGGTGACCTTTTTCTTGCTTGAATTGAAAGTTGACATGGTCACTTACAGAATGTGCTGACTGACGTTCATGACGCTCGGCCCCTGAAGCCTGTTGAAAACACCATGTATAATTTGAAAAACACTTTTGTCCGACAACAACAGTTAACTCTGTTATTCCTTCAGAGTTTGGATAGAACAAGCTTGCCAACAGGGCTTTAAATTGGCAATACCTTCCAGCCAAATACCGGTGAATTTTGGCTATTGCTGGTAAGTCTGTCTATTCTACCAGACACTTTGACAGGTAACCAGTCTGTTTTATCACTCCTGTTGATTCTAGAAGTTACTTTGATGGTTAACCGAGCGTTCACACTGCGAGCAACACGATCACCAAGTCAGCGTCAGTCCAGTCACTTCCTGCAGAGCTGAGCGACCAGGGAAACGTGTCGCCACGGCTGAACTTTTCACGGTAATCTGCGCCAACAGCCAATCAGATTTCTGCACTTCCTTGTTTCCCTACCGGTGTGGTTTGGTTTCATGAACAATAGCTCAGCATGTCAAGTACAAAATGGAGGAGAAGCTTCCCAGTTCTCTACAACTTGAACACAGGAATAAATGCCTCAAAAACTAAGCTTGGAAAACGGCTGCATCCATCGTTGGGTCGCACACAAGCACGCAAATCTGATTGGCTGTTGACGGTCGATGACCGTGAAAAGTTCAGCCGTGGCGACAAACTTGTCGAGCGTCGACACATCAGCTGAGTTTCCCTGGTCGCTCAGCTCTGGAGGAAGTGACTGGACTGATGGCGACTTGGTGATGGCGTTGCTCGCAGTCTGAACACACGGTCACTCCGCCCACAATCAGTCGCATCAACCGAGTCGCTCGCAGTGTAAACACGCAGTAAGAACTCAAACTGTTCAGGTGAAATTCTGAATCTACTTGCCACTGTGGCTGGTTTGCTGAAAGACGTATTCTCTTGCCCTGCTTGCCAACGCCAAACATCTTTTACCCAAAGCACCTTTCGGTACCATGAGAACACAAACCGTTAGCATGGCTGGCCCCGGTGGGAATCGAACCCCTAACCCTGACAGTGTTAGTGCCACAGAACTCGAATGGATAGAACGGTCCTTCCACTGTTTGCCATGGTAATTTGGCTAGTACAGCAGAAAATGGCGATTATGGAATTTTAAGGGTTAGTTGCTATGGTGACAACGCAAGTCTGGGCATTAAGGCCGTAAAGTCTGTCACACTGCTTGAGAACTGGTCAGATGTGTCTGTTGCACGAGTGCTTAGCAAACTGTCAAAACTCAACTGAAAGCTGACGTTAGCAACAAGGCTAACGTAGCATTATCAAAGACTGTACTTCTCTCACTAGCTCTTCTAGTCAACATTAGCATGTTAGCAATCCATGGCAGCAAGGAGACGGAGAAGGTGTTTTCCAGGCTGTAAAGGTAATGGGATTTTGATATAAAAATACAAGAAAAAACATTTCTTGTCATTTTTTTGGTGTAAATTGTCAAATAGGTATATGGTATTGTGACTTTAAGGCAGGGAGACCCACTACACATATTCAATGGTCGAGAAACTACTGCCTTTAAATGAAGAATTAATTGACAAAAAACATAACGGAACAATTAAACGAATAAATAAAATGTGCAAGGAAATGTTTTTCTGTATCTGCGGTCAGGCAGATCAGAGGTGGACGACACTGACTGACTGATATCTGATATTTAATAAAAAGGACAATATCAACAAACTGCTCTATCAGTCTAACTCTAACCGGGCCTGATCAAACGCATTACGGATTAAGTGTGATCGCGGCGTTACCTTGTTACGCTTGTTTTTGACCGGATTCCCACCGTCCCAAACTAGAAACACACTGGTGTGTTGAAGACGACACACACACTTTATGATGTGTTGTTGTAGTTGTAGACATCAGGACAGCTGCTGCTGGCTGGCGAGAGGCTGGAACGCATTAGTCTGCAGACGGCTCAGTGTGTGTGTGTGTGTGCGTGCGTGTGCATGTGCGTGTGTGTGCGTGTGTGTGTCGGTAGCTGATTGGGGAGGGTTTGGCATCCCGTGACTGTTACAGTTCAGGTCGCCAGTACAAAAGGACACAGGTTCAAATCCCCCAGCTAAGCAGTCCAGAGCTGGCAGGGTGTGTGTGTGTGTGTGTGTGTGTGTGTGTGTGTGTGTGTGTGTGTGTGTGTGTGTGCGCGCGCGCGCTTTGTGGGGTGTGTGGGGGTGTGTGCACCTGTGTGCAGACGGAGTGATTTTGTGAAGTCTGTGTGTGCATGCAGGGAGGTGTGTGTGTGTGTGTGTGTGTGTGTGTGTTCAGTCCAGGGCCAGTAGTGGCTGTGTGCTGGTCTCTCTGTCCGTCTGTCGCAGGGTTCCTGGTTCCACCGCTGACTGAGACCTGAAACAGAAAATTATTAGTAGGGAGTAGTTATTAGTAACAGTTAGTAGCAGTAGTAGTAGTAGTAACAGTAGTAGTAGTAACAGTAGTAACAGTAGTAGTAGCAGCAGTAGTAGTAGTAGTAGCAGTAGTAGTAGTAGTAGCAGCATAGTAGTAGTAGTAGTAGTAGCAGCAGCTTAGTAGTAGTAGTAGCAGTAGTAGTAGTAGTAGCAGTAGTATTAGTAACAGTACTACTGTTACTAATACTACTAGTGCTACTAAAAAAGATGGGTGAAAGATGCTTTATTGCGGTAGAGGAAACCAATTAGTGTTCTAACTTTGGAAAACAGGGTGTTGATGTGAGTTTGAAAGGAAAATGAACTATCAAGCCATATACCTCGGTATTTATATGAATTGACAAAATCTAGCTCTGACCCATCCAGAGAAGTGATTTTGGTGGGGGGGGGGCATCTTGGGCTAGGTTCCGGTTAAAGACCATGCATTTAGTTTTTTTGGTGTTTAGAAGAAGTAGAAGGTTGAAAAAGGCATATTGGATGCTGTTGAAGCTATGCTGCAGGGAAATCAGAGCAGTGTTCAGAGAGGGACCGGGTGTGTATAGAATGGTGTCGTCAGCATACAGATGGATATGAGAGTTGCCAGCAGCATGAGCAACATTGTTTATGTAAATCTTGAAAAGGTTTGGACCAAGAATGGACCCCTGAGGAACACCCATGCCATGGACATGGGCAGTGGGTCAGACAGCAAACTTTTACAGACTGTACACGGCCAGAGAAATAGCTGCTGAACCATGCCAGACATTCCTCTGTGAAACCAAGGTCTTTGAGCCTGTCAAACAGGATGCAATGGTCCACCGAGTCAAAAGCCTTTGCCAAGTCAATTAATACAGCCACGCAGTAATGTTTGTTATCAATGGCACATATGATGTCATTTAACACTTTAAGTGTTGCAGAGGCACACCCGTAGTCAGTTCTAAAGCCAGATTGCATTGTGGTGAGAATACTATGGGACTCCAGGTGATAGGTGAGTTGTTTGTTGACCAGTTTCTCAAAGACTTTAGACAGGCAAGGCAGAATGGATATGGGCCTGTAACAGTTAGGGTCTAACATGTCACCTCCCTTGAAGAGTGGTCCACGTGAACACGGGGAGAACATGCAAACTTCACACAGAAAGGACCGGGGCGGAGATCCGAACCCACGACCTAACCACTGTGCCACCCAATCAATAGATAACTCTTCCCCGAGTCCGACAAGCGAGTCAATGCGAGTTCGAGATCAATAGATTTAGATGATGAAAACAAGCAAAATATTTGTTGCGATTTTTGGGACGGATCGATGGGCAGACAGACAAACCAATACTAGCTGCTGGTCGAAGATAATAAACATTTAAAATGCAAAACAGAAGAAAAAAGATGCATGAAGGAAAGGTGGCTGAATAGTGATGGAAGAGAATGCTCATTTAAAAACAGAACAATTTAAGACGATTGGAGGAAAGGAAAGAAGGAAGTATGGAGACTCAAAAGGGAACTGACTGATTTTAAAACTGATCATTAAGGGCTCTATTTACGTGACAGTGCATGGTGTGGTTTTGTGCCAGCGAAGTGGCATTTTCATCGGGTGTACATCGTTTTTTTCTCACCTGCACCTGTATTTTGGTGACTCGCCGTGAACTTGACTGCACCTAAGTGTGAGGAGAGGTGCAGTAGGGGGTGTGTCAGTAACAATCAAGAAGCATGGTGCAATTTTGGTGTCAAGGATTACGGGGATTTGTGCTTGCGTTGCCTGCCTGCTCAGACCAGGTCAACAGATTTTTTGTGAGGCATTTTCGCCTTCAACACATTCAACATATCAAAGTAGAGACAGACAGGAAGAGAGAGGGAGATGACATGCGACAATGGTCCCGGGCTGGATTCGAACCAATAAGTCGCATTTACATGGTACACGCCTTAAAGGGTTAGTTCGGAATGTTTGACATAATGTCTAATTTACTACTTACCAATGATGTTGTTGATCGATGGAGACCATTTTCAGCAGATTCCATGCTGTCCTTCTTGTGGACATACACATGTTGCTAATGCTATCGCAACGCAATGGTACCGGGGTAGCATCCACTACCAAACACACTTAAACACTCCACAGTGCACCCAAAGCTAATAAAATACGACGACAGTCTATCGGGGTTAATTTGAGTGTTCATACCATCATTTTTTAAGCATATTTTATTTGCTTTGGGTGCACTGTGGAGTGTTTAAGTGCGTTTGGTAGTGGATGCTACCCCGGTACCCTTACATTGCGCTAGCATTAGCAACATGTGTATGTCAAGGAGGTTTAGGTGTATGTCCACAAGAAGGACAGCATGGAATCAGGGTAAGTAGTAAATGAGACATTATGTCCAAAATTCCGAACTAACCCTTTAAGCGGGAATTATACTTCTGCGAAGGGACACGTAAATGTATCTGCGGATCTACGCAGAGAGGGGTGTTATGGGTAACCGTAAGTCACAGAGGGTCGCAGAGGAGCCTATGGGCACTCCTCCCAAATCTCAACAACGCATTGTGCGGTCCTGTGCGTAAAACAAGCTGATTGATTGAATTGTGAACACAGATTTCCGTTTCCGGATTTCTTCTATGTTTTCTGTACATTGTGGTTTACAAAATGTGACACTGCCCGCCAGTGGATATGTTAACGTTACGTTCAAGTATAACAGAACACAGCCACGCGGACGTATCCGAACGTATCCAAACGACACCCGCTTACATGCAGACGGAGAAGCATGTTCCAGCCTTAATAAGAGTGTATAAGTGTGACTTGCTAAAGCAAGCACACTAATAAAGAAGTAAATAAGAGTGTATGTGTGACTTGCTAAAGCACACTAATATATGTATATATATACAGTATAAATATACAGGTCTAGAGAATATTGCACCAGAGTATATTCCAAAGTATAAATAGGTATGAATATGTAACTATCCAGCCAGAACATAGTTGAGTATTTAAAAACGGACTATATGACAGTAGGTGCAGATGCTGGATACCAGCAGTGCTCCTGTGTGGTAGTGGTGTGTGCATTTCTATCTATCTATCTAAATTATCTGTCTATCTGTCCATCTTTCTGTCTGTCTGTCTGTCTAAGCAGTCCAAATATTTACTAGACATCTAATCATCAGTGCACATGTATTAATCAACAACAACAGTAAAGACATTGGTAGGCTGATCATCAAATATATATAAATATATGCTCCTGTGGTGCAAATTTGACCATCTACAGTGTATTTCCACCGTGTATTTCTATTAAATGTATTCTGAGTCAGAATCATATTTCCTAGCAGTAATTTCTGACTTGATAACATCGGTTTTTGAAGTCAAACCTGTTTTTAAAAGTAGCAAAAATGTATATAATATTGGGGGATCACTCTGTCCAAAGCTCATCGTATTGCATATCTGCGGGGCTATTGCGCTGCCCGCAGAATCTCTTCCATGCTGCTTCGATTCATTTGGGGAGCATCCAAATATAACCATTTGTTGCAATAAATGGTCCAGTCTCTTTTGATGCGTTTTTGACTGAATAAGAGTTAAAAGAAAAAACTAAGTACATAAAAATGTGTTACCATCAGTAACACAAGTAACATCAGTAACACAAGTAGCACATTTAGGGATCTAGCATTTCAGTGTGTGGTAAGTATTTCAGAGTGTGTATTGGCGGTGACTGTATATCATACCGTCACACTGGTCTCCAGCCGGCGAGGCCCTGAAGCCTAGACCACAATTACAGATAAAGGATCCCTCTGTGTTCTGGCAGTGGCCTCTAGTGCAGACCCGCTCATCCTGGCACTCATCTATATCTGAAACACCACAAACAACAGCCAACTACTGTCACACACATCTTAAATAACCTCATAATATATTAGAACCAAAAAACTGTTAAAATACTTGGCACTTTGCACTCTCATTGACGGTGCATTAGCAGTGGCTAAATTTAGCTGACGCTTGTGTGGTGATTGCCAGGCTGAAGAACCATTTGAATATCATGTGTTACAAAAAGAAGAATTATCCTTTAATAAGCTCATATAACTCAATACCAGCGCACACAAAAATAACTATGCCTTTAATTAAAGGTGCTATGTGTAGCGTTTTAACATCCCTATACTACCTTAATTACCACATTCATTTTGAGATATTAGTATAATTACTGTAAACAAACAAGACAATTGCCAAGAAGACTGGCAGCCTCTCCCGTCCCCTACACTGCATTTTACATTGTGTGACACCAGTCCAATTTGGACTGGATTGTTTATAGCACAAAACAGGAAGTGGGCGCTGTTCTTCCAGAGCAAACAGAGCTAAAGCTTTCAGAGTTTTTGGCAATAGCAGATGGTGGAAGGAGTGAAAGGCCGATGGAAAAATCACTTCCAACATGTTTATCCTCTTCAGGGAGGGGGAATTCTTAATTTTGAGAAACACTAGCATGTGTCCTTGACTTTGGGAATTGTCCTGGGAATTTCGCGGAATTATGTCATTGCTGTAAGACTTGTACTGTAATCATTACCAATACCCACTTTGGGGTACAATGATTAGAATAGAATAGAATTCAGCTGTCCACAGACTAAAACAAATAGAACCAGAAACTCATTCATCCCTTCAGCCATAACTCCGTTAAACAGACAGTGGAGATAACCTGGAGCCAAAAAAACTGCTATTTAATGTACTCCTGTAGTCCTACATACTACAAACAATATGCTACCTTAATATCTATGTGTAATTTCTGGTCCAATACTGGATTCTATCGTTCAGCGATGTCATTACAACAACAAATCAAGGCTCCTGTGTTTATTGAATCCAGAAATCTCTGGTGCGCGTGCTCCATGACGTGTTTACTTTGTTCACTCACTAACATTCGGCAACCCCTGCTGATATATAGTAGTCATATCATGCTTCAGTAAAGCAGAAATATTATACATTTAACCTTTAATTCTGAGGCTGCTTGCATTTTATTTAAAAATTTTTAGGTTGCTTGTTTTTATTTTTGATCATTACTACTTTTAAATGATTTAACTCATGATGTTTTGAACTATTTTGCAGTTAAATATGATACTACATTATGGGGTGTGCACTTCATAGTATGCACTTTATCCGGACATGTACATGTTATATTGTATGTACTTTATAGCATGTACTTTATTTTGATATGTGCATGTCACCTGAGGGTTGTTGACAACAAAGCACTGAAACTCTGAAACGGTATTATTACTGCACAGTATGCATTTTATTTTAATAGGTCATTCCACTTATATCATCTGATATGATTGTGGGCTGAATGTTGAAATAAGTGTGCTGTTTTTAAGCTGCAAAACAAATAGCCTCAATGAGGACGATTAGTTTTTCTATTCTACTCTATTCTATTGTATTCTATTCTAGTCTAACAATACCACTGGAGTAATATAGAGGCTACCAATCGTCTCCACCATGGCCTCATTTGTTTACCTTCATGATACCAACATATCACAACTCATTTGACAATAATATATTGATGTTTAAAAATGTAGCACCTTTAAGCATAAGCCGAGGCTGTGAATTAACAGAGATTTTAAAAGACCCATGACAGGCAGAGTAAAACCCTCTTAGCTGTTCTAATCACTGTAAATCAGGGCCTCAAGTGGTTTATTGTTTATTAAACAGCAGTAACATACCATTGTAATGAGAAAAGAATGCAAATGTCCAATACATCTTTTATTTTTGAAGCACTAATAATTAAATGATATTTTTTTGCCTAGCAGTTTGGTTCTTGAACAGTAGATAAACAATGTGGTACGAGCGGCCATTTTCGTTAAAGGCCCTATATGTAAATTGCTACTCTTACTGATACCGGTGGCCGTTAGGGGAACTGCAGTCAGTCTCTTACACGCGCTCCTGGCTCGTGCGTGCCCCGTGTGTGTGTGTGAGAGGCAGGCTCGGGAACGCATAACGTCACATCCGGTAGATTTGCCGTGAAAACTCGGCCCGAGTCCTCCCCAGTCCTGCTCATACAGAGACTGAACGGCTGAACAGAGAGAGACAAGGCTGGTCTCATTTGTTCTTATTAGTTACGGAGAATTCACTCATTGGCAATAAAAAACGCAAAATTAATGTTAATTTCGGCAGAAAATTTACATATAGGGCCTTTAATGCATTAATATTTAAATTAACGGTTATATTTTACACGGCTTCAAACATAATTCAGCCAAACAGAACTGAGGACCAGAGTGATCTGGTTTATAATGTTGTTAATTACATGGGTTTGTTGAATATTCAATTCTGATTGTCTAATGAAGGCATTCTGAGGTCTTTTATTTCTAAATAACAGACCACTTGTTCACATCTAATACCACCCTGCAGTCAAGACATCTGCTCGATTTTGTTGATTTGTAATCAAATTAACTAGCGACACCATGTGCCAGAATGACATTACTCCTTGGTTACTGCAGACAGTCATGCTGCACTATTTGTTTGGCAGAAGCTTGTAAAATAATTTAGCTTGTAATAAAATCATCAATATTTCCTGTCAAATCATAAATGTCTTGCTAAGTAGCTATGTAATAAGCGTGATAATGTACAGTGAGTCCTTTTTTTGCAATAATGACCGGCTTGCTGTACATTATCCCTTACTTAAACCATGGGTATTTTTCCACGATCCAGGGTTCCAGGGACAGAGACTAAACTTCTGATTTGGGCCTTGGAAGAACCCGGGCGATGGACAATTTGTGAAGAATACTGAACATGAAAGTTTCCTTAGCATTGGGAACAACTGATCGTAATGTTTTCACACATACTGTGGAAGCAGTAAGGGTTTTGACATACAGTGTTGAGAACTGTTCATATTAAATGCTTGAGGGCTAAACAGCTCAGGTAAAGTTATTGGAGTGGGATATTGTGATTAGTCAATATTATATTGATATACAATGGCAATGTTGAGTGGCAACCTTTAATAATTAAACTTTAATGTTTCATATTTTACTTGGAACCAAAAACAACTGCAGGGTAAATATTGAAATGCCATTATTTGTTGAACAGGACCCAAGAGCTTTTCTGTGGGTGAGGGGTCTGAAAAGGTCCGTTGGTGTCGCCTGAGGCCTGAAAGATTTATAAACCAAGGAACTGAAGTCTCCAGTTTGAGCAAGGTTCCATGTGAGTGGCATGACCACCACTTTGGAAGAAAGTTGGTGAAAAAGAGTCCTTTGCTGAGCTAAAGCAAAGGGCTTTGAATGTGAGAGCCATTAATTATGTCACTTCCACAAACACTCCCCAAACAAATGAGTGATTATGAGGTGGCAGCTTAGTGTTATGGCACTAGGTTTTTGCAGTTATTATGCTGTTTATATTTATAAGGTATTCCTGACCACCAGAGTTCCTGATCAGCAGCTTATCATTGTACCCCAAAGAGGGTATTTGTAATGATTACAGTACAAGTCTTACAGCAATGACATAATTCGGCAAAATTCCCAAAGTCAAGAACACATGCTGTTTGTTTTAGGGCCCTTGGTGAAACTCACTTCAAAACTACTGAGGACTAGACATAGTGCATAGAATGAAAAACATTATTGCCTTGGCAAGATTCTCCATAAAGCAGCTGGAAACCTTCATTACATGAACAAGCAAAAGAGCCTTCATAGTTGGTGCATTTTCCATTGGCACAAGTTGTTGGGTCCAGGCATTCATCAGTATCTGGAAGGGGTCAAGGAGGAAGGCAGCAATGAAAAGTGTAGTCAATAACAAAGCAAAGAAATGTTTTGGGAGGTCCTTAATGTGTCAAAATGACAAACATGCAAACACTCTAAATATTGGCAAAACAGCTTTGGGCAGCAAGCATGCCATTCATGACAGACATGAGCAAGCTGTGGAGCTACACCAGATTCCTTTCTTACACATCGACACACCGACACACAGACACAGGCACGCACGCACGCACGCACGCACAGTCTAAGAAATCTGACATTTCTCTGAGTTTGGCAGTGTCATTTAAACATCTATGAGCTGGGTTATTGAATATAAAGGCTTGTGGACTCTGTCGCATGACCTAATTATTTCCTCTAGCCGCCACCACCATTCATTGCCACCCCACTGTGGCTTGGCTTGCCTTACATGGTGTGTGAATATTCAAAACCTCACAGCTAACCCTTTGCCACATGGAAATGGAGCAAGCTACTCCTTCTGAAAGGTTAGAGATGGGCACACCTGTGGTTTTTGGTAGAAATGCTCCACTTCCAGGAAAATGTAGGCCCATGCGGTGTCTTTTTTGGAAAGTTTCATTGGTTTTATTCCTTGATTAGTCGGGTTTTATATACTGCATCTGTTTCCTGAGCTGTTTTCTGTATATGTTGATGGTTGACATTACGCATGATGGGGTTAGGAAATAAACTAACTATTCCAAGAATGGTGCATTCAATATGAAGTCCTAACATCCGCCCACTTCCACTGAGTCGCCGACTGATTCTGGTCTGGCATCATGACAATGAAACAGCGGTTTCTCGTTTGACGAAGCTATTATCCAATTAGCGCCGCGGGCGGGACTAACGCCGTTGTCAATCAACGTAAGCTGCGAAGCTTGATTTGACAGCGATGCAGCTTGGTGTGCACAGCGGATACGTTGGTCTCTAGTGATTGGTTAGGGGAAACCGAATCCCCCTCCCCCATGGAAATCGGTTAGAGTGGAGGCAATGTCAGACTGAAGATGGAAATGGAGTGTAACGAGTTGACAATTCTGTCTGATATCAGGCAAAGTTGCAAGTACAAACTTACAAAAATAGTGCAAAGTCATATAGTGCATCATCATCAGTAAAAGTAGCCTAGTGTTAATACAGTGCAAATGCCAACATAACAGTGTTAAGAAGAAGCAAAAGGATTAAAGGGGATTTTTTTCAGTTCTCTTGGTTGAGGATGGCAGGGGAAGATGGTTGTGGGTAGATGGGGGTGAAAATTTTAATCTATGACAGAAGAGAGGAGGGACGACAGTGCTGACACACACACGTGCACACTCACGCACGCACGCACGCACGCACGCACGCACGCACGCACGCACGCACGCACGCACGCA
>OMLI01088483.1:0-10279 GCA_900302605.1 Rondeletia loricata | reverse complement strand
GCGAAGGGGCTTGGATGTGCTGCTGCTCCAGCCGCCTGCGGGGCTCCTCGTGCACCCTTCTGCTCGGCTCCATGACATCCTCCTCATCCCGGCCCCTGGGAAACATTCAGGCCAATCATTTATACTAGGTGAAGTCAAATACTTTTCACCTCACTATAGAGGCTTTACAGTTGCGTCAGAAATGTCCTTGATACGTTTCCAAATGTAAGTCACTGTCACTGTCAAGGTTTCTCTCGACGGAGCACTCGCTCACTACTCTTTAGTAGACAGTACTCCTAAGTTTCGAGTTGGACACCAGAACTTTATTTGGTAAATAAGAGCGACTTTACGGCATTTCAACTAGGGGGGATGGGACGCCCTCCTCTAATGCAGCCCCGCTTCCTGATTTAGGCTGATACGACGCATGGATTTATACATACAAATCTTGCCTATTGCAGCGAGTCGTGCAGTGTCTGTGCCGACATGAACTGAATACAGCCATAGTTTGAAATGTAGCCTGTACAACATTTACTGACTATTACACTCACACTTGGTAACCGCTAGTTTTGTGAAGCAAATGTACAGCAAATTACAAACAGGTTACCTCCTGCAGCCCTTTATATAATTTGCTTCCCGTCTTCTTTCTTGTCCCTCTTACCGTAGTTTCTCCTGCTCTCTGCGTAGCCGGTCTTTCTCCGCCTGCTCGGCTTGGGCCTTCAGGGCCTTCTCCCTCTCCTCCTTCTCCCGGGCAGCACGGCGGAACTGCTCAAAGCTGTCACTTGACGACTTCACCGCAGATGAGGGCGCCGATGTGGACTTTTGCGCCAGGCTGGCCCATGAGCCCATGTTCTTCAGTTTCACATCCTGAGAAATGCACACAGGGACGAGAGGGAGGGGCACGTTAATTGGCAATCGCGTTGATCAAATCACAAAGCTCGTAATCCTAAGAGCTTAACACACAGAGTGCTGAAAATGTAATGAGATGTATGAGATGATTAAAGCTCTCTGTGATGACTTTCTTGTAGTAAAACATTCACTTTTAATTGCTATTAGTGTTGGATTTGGCCTTTCCAAGCTCCAACGAAACCATCAACGGAACATGAGACGCTCTGGAACAGCCAATTCTGAGTGGCGGTGTACTGGATGGTACACTGGAGGGAAATAGTAGTGTCACATGGGAAGTGAGGCATTTTACATAACATCCGCTAATGCTATCTACCATCGCCACCATGGACAAAGCTGCTCAAGCGAGCTCTGCTGCAACGGTATTATATAAGGTACACAAATTATCAAACAAATTACGCTGTTACCATTCCGCTTGTTTTCACAGTTTTCAGAGTGCAGTTGTGAATTCTGACCAGAGTAGCCGCTGACGTGCCAAGTTATCACATAGAGCTTTAAAAAAACTGACCCTTACACCTGACCCACCTGTACCTTTTTGGGGGCAACGGGTGCCTTGGACTCCTGCTTGAACTTATCCTTGTCTTGCAGGGAGGACGGCAGCCCACTGGGCTCAGAGGAGCGGATGACAGGCCGTGAGCTGTCCATGGGCTTCACATCTGGTCAATACAAGTACACACAAACACACAGTCTTAATATCCTGCACAGGCTCTTGTTCTTATGTATTACAAACATAGAAAGATAGAGAAAGACCGGATGGTTGCCAGTTCGAATCCCGAGCCAGACAGGAAAAAAATCTGGCAACATGTGAGCTGGCAACCAGAGGGTTGTCGGAGTCAGAATCATGTGCCAGTTCCTGCCGTTGTGCCCTTGAGCAAAGCACATAACCCCTAATTGCTCCCCGGGCGCTATGTAGCTGCCCCCTGCTCCGGACCCTCCAGCTTGTGTATGCATCCTGTATGTGTCACTTTGTGTGTATCCTATGTGTGCAGTACTCTGTCTGCTGGGCATGTGTGACAATAAAGTTGAATTTGAATTTGGAAGAACAACACTCCTCGGTACTCACTTTGTTGGCCGTGGCCTGGTTGAGAGGGCTTGTTATCGGGATGTTTGTGATGGTCTGGTCTCATGGCAGGGTTGAAGGGCTCTCCTCTCATCACTGGTGACGGGGGAAGCTTCTCCTCCTTCGACACACCGTGGCTCATGGGGGCCCTCTGCTGCACACACGCATACAGAAATACACTGTAGCCCTGCACAAAACTCGACACAAATACTCCTACTTATGCACACAGGTTACTCACTTTTTTGGGCTGCATGTTGTGAGGTGGAGACTGGTGAGCCACAGGCGGATACTGGGGTAGTTGTGGGGAATGCATCATGAGAGGGGAAGGGTTGTCCCTCAGGTGACCTGTCAACCGAAGGAAGGTGCTTAAAACTGCAGCCTAGTTCATCTACACAGCGATGTGCTATTTTGCTACAACCAGGAATGCCATTTCTGCCTCATCTTCTACGACTCACCTGTGTTATAATGGTCAGCCTTGATCTGCCGAGGGGAGGGTTGCTGCTGCTGCTGCTGGATGATCTGCTGTGCTTTGCTGGCGGGCATGGACACCTTGTGTTGTGATCCCTGGGACTGACCAGCCTGTCCTGGGTAGCTGAGTTGCTGCTGCTGCTGAGTGTGCTGCATGTGTCGGGCCTGGTGCGGGGGCATCTGTTGGGGCTGCGCCTGGTGTGATGGGGCTGGCTGAGCCTGTGACTGGACAGAGAGCTGGGGAGGAGGCAGGGAGGGTTGGGAGGACAGTTGAGATTGCACCTGGACAGACTGCAGAAGAGGGGCCTGGCCTGGCTGCTGCTGCTGACGAGCCTGGGCCTGGAGGGACTGCATGGACTGCTGGGGCTGACGGCCTTGCTGGAGCTGCTGCAGGTAGAGTTGTACTTGGCTTAGAGGCAGCGGAGGCCCTGGCTCCTCATCATCCTCCAGCAGCATCTGGGGAGGCTGGGAGGACAGCAAGCCCTGAGGGGTGAGTGTTGGGGGGGACAGGGGCCGCTGGTGCAGGGGCTGAGGAGGGTGGAGGATGTGAGAGGGGAGTTGGTGCTGAGATGGGGCTGCTGACTGGGGCTGGAGCTGCTGTTGTTGCTGCTGCTGTAGGGTTGGCTGCTGCTGAGGAGGTGCTGGTTGCTGCTGGGGGGGTTTGGGAGGTAGAGCTGCTGCCTTGTGACTGGGCCGAGAAGGCTGCTGAGGCATGGCATTGTGCAAGGCTAAAGTTTGAACACAGAAAGTCAGAGAAGGAAGAAGAAAAAGTGGATTAGATGTCACAGTGGTGTGGTTTTTAGTAAGTTACCAGTTTTTTGTGATTGTGACCAAAATGCTTGATTTTGTGTCAGGTTTTCAAAACAAATTTTAGCTGAGTTTTAGCTGTATTTTGCATTAAATCTGTGTGAAGGACAAAAATGCAACTCAAGTGGCATTAATATATAATCACCATTTGCATTAATTAGTGCAATTATCGCAAAATTACAAATGCCAGGAGGGACTGCAGTTATTATTACAAGCACAATGAAATGCTTACTTTAAGTTGCCATTGTTGAACAAATATAACTGGAAATAAGACTTGTAATAAGTACTCAGGCCTGCCTACAGCCATACCTGGAGACGGGAGGACGGGATGCTGGTTGAGGAAGGGGTGAGTCTCAGGGGACACTGGGCCAGCAGCAGAGTGGGAGTTGAGGTGGGGGCGTGCAGGTGAGGAGGAGTTGCCCGTGTGGTGGGGCAGATGCATGAGGGGCTGGCCGAAGTGGGGCAGGGAGTCAAAGCTATTCTCCAGCATCTGGGAAGACTCCAGAGCAGTTACAGGGGGAGCCATGAAGCCTGCAGGAGATGGCTGATGCTGCTGATGCTGCTTCATCTGACCGCTGGGCTGGAGGCCTGGAGCTTGGGAATGAAGCCCAGCCTGAGCAGCAGGACCGCCCTGAACGTGAGGATGCGCCTTCTTTCCTTCCTTCACAGACTGGCCTTTCTTCTTCTGCTGCTTTGGGATCATTCCTGAAAAAAGGATGTTAAAAATGTAGGCACTCCTTCATTTTTGTACATGATTGTAATTACGGGCATTTGAGCGGTACAAACTGCATGCCTCACCTGTCTCCTCAGCTTCACTGTCTGAGCTGGAGCCACTGCTCTCTGAAGAGGAACCAGCCTTTTTGGAGGCAGCCATGGCCTCCAAAGGCTTCTCAACTGCAAACAAGAGAAAGAGCAATACATCTGATCACACATTGTTTCCAGAATAAAGTGTCAAAACAACATTACTCATGGCAATTTCACATTTATGGACCAAGGCAAACCACTGAACCACACACTAGCTAGTTCCCTACAGCGGCTCACCTGGAACCTTCTTCTTCTTTCGGAGGCAGGAAGACACATATCTCTCCAGCTCGCGCAGAGTCGAGGGTTTGAGCGTCTCGAAGTCAATCTCGATCTCATCGGGGTTGGAGTTCTTAAGTGAGGGCTCTCTGGACTGGATGATGTGCACCACCCGGCCGAGTTTGTCTCCAGGAAGCTTGTTGATGTCCAGGCTCAGCTGCCTCTTCTCTTCGTAGGACATGGGCTTGCACTTTTCCCCTGTGGCTGATGACCCAGCTGCCCCCAGGTCATCTTCCAGGCTGGGAACAGGCAGCAGGTTGGAGGGGTGATTGTTTTTCATCCCCTCTTTTTTACTACAGAGGCAAAACACAAACATAATAGTGAGGGTGGTGGAGAAAATACAATATTATTTGTGTAATGCCCAGGCAACGGCTAAAGAAACATCCATCATGTAACCTTGGAGGATTTTTCTTGACTGGAGGTGGAGAAAGTTGGTGCAAAGTTCATTGACCCACCTGGGCTTCTTCTTGGAAACGGGCTCCTTGTTGCTATTGTTACTGGTCTTGGTCTTCTTAGAGAGCTGCGGAACCGGTGTAGCTTCCTGGATCTCATCCACTAAGCTAGGCATACTTCCTTTCTTCTTATGCTTCTCTTTTTTCTTCTCTTTCTTCTCCTTCTCTTTCTCTTTTCTCTTTGGTTTGCAGGCTTGCGGCTGGGACAGGGCGGCCAGCTGCTCATGGACAGCCTTCAACTGTATCAAGAGAAGAGACCAGTAGTCAACAAAGGGAAACAAGGGATGGACAACGAATTTACTCCTACTGAGGCAGGACCGCTACACTGAAGCTTCTCTGGTCACTGACCTGCTCCTGGAGCTCTGCCAACCTCTGGGCTCTCTCTTCCTCAGAGTCATCTGTGGAAGACTCCGACTCGGAGGACGAGTCACTGGAGCTGTCAGAGGAGGAGGCGGCGCGACCCAAAGGTGGCTGGGGCTTGACCGGGGCAGGGTGGTGGAGTGTAGGAGCTGGGGCAGACACCAGCGGCTTGCTCTCGGGTTCATCTGGCATCTTGGCAAAACGCATCTCAAAGACATCCTACAAAATGAGCAGAGACAAATAAACTAAGCAAAATGTATGCTGATGTTTGTGGGAACATATTGAAAAAGATCTCAGAAGCCCAAGTTATTTGTTTTGTGCTTTTATTATTGTGTTTATTTATTTGGTCCAATTCCTGGACTTCATCCCTAACAAAATCCTACAGGTAGACTGGTTAGGTTATGCATTAAAAGCAGTGTGGGGTAGGTTTGGGCAATATCCGTTTTTTTCATATGACGAAATCGTCTCCATATTTTACTGGGATATATAATTTTATCGCAGAATTGTGAAAATAATGTCCCGGGGATATTGATCATAATGCCTTGTTTATATCATTGTGGATACCAAATTCCTGCTACATCGTTCACAATGAGAACAGCAATAGGTATTTTTTTTTAATCAAATATATTTTTAGTGCATCTAGTCAGCCAAAACAAGATTGGATAAAACATCACACAAATTAAGGGGGTAGTTCTTAAGATGTGATAGAGAATAGATAGACTGGGCAAGTTTTAAAATGGCCAAATATAACGGGGCTCCGGCTGGGTATCTTGTTACTCCAACAACAAACAAACACATAAACGGTCTAATACAGGCTATTATACCTCCCTTTCTGGCCAAAAAGACAAGCATGTTTGTTCAGCTTAAGTTGTGTGTAAATTGGGTCAGTACATTCCCCGCTGTACTGAGGCAGCATCTGTTGGCAGAAGTATTTGTGTGAGTCTGGAAATCAATGGAAAATGATCTGCATTTGATTGTTGTATTTCCATCCTTTGCGAAAAAGTTTTTCATGCAGATTTTGCATACAACTTGATCTAAATCAGATGGCTTTCCCATTTGAACTAACAAACAGTGGCAGTTGCCATATTTGTAATTTCTCTCACCTTCCCCTCAGAGTGGTTGTTTCCAAGTTAGCTGACACCTGCGTGGATAATTAGCGCTCCAGCCACAACTTCTAGTGGCGCTGTTATACACAACAGTTAATAAACAGCAAGCATAATTAAATATCTTAATAGAAAGTGGAACCAGGGTTTCCGTTAGCCGGTATATGGCAGATTTGAGTGGTAAAACATGCAATTGTCCAAAAAAAATGTATATCGTCGGCCAAAATGACAAATCAATCAATCAATCGCCTAAATAAATTACCACAAACCATAACTCCAAGCAGCTCATGCAGCATAATCCAAGTGTTCTGAAGCCAAATGACTGCACGGTGGGTCCAAAAGTCCAATATTTACCACTTGTTCTTCCGTCACCTGAACTCGAGCCCTAATGCACAGGCACTTTGTACTAGAAGGGCTAGCACTAGCCGACAGGCACTTTAAGGCAACATGCACTTTAAAGGACATGCAACATGCACTTTTTTATGCACTGTAGCACTGTTACATTTTAGGATCTTACAGGTCATATGAAATGCTTGTGAAATATTTCTTACTTCAGGGATTGCATTGTATGTATTCTATTGCATGTTTTTTACTGTATGTTTTTTCTACTGTTTTATGCTGCATGTATTTGTATCCATCTGTATCTCTGTCTTTTTTTGTCTTGTTTTTAATGAGCATTGCACCGAGACAAATTCCAATCAACCATGTGTTGAAATGGCAATAAAGTATCTATCTATCTATCTATCTAGTTCTACAGCCACACAGTCAATACAGTAGAAAGCAGACCCAATGAAGTGGTAAATACAAATGGGAAAGTCCATGATACCCAAGATGTGACATTTTCACTCTTTGTTGAACATTTAGGTGTCACGCATATACAGCAACTTGCAGCCAATAAATGTATTAAAATATTATTTGCAAAACTGACGCGAATATTCATTCTCCCGTTGCAGCACAAAGTAGCTCTGTGTCACTTGGTTTCTAAAATAGTCACCAAAAAAGCTACTTTTGTTTCAGGGTCTGTTTTGTGCAAAAAAAATAAAATGTATGGAAATCCTGAGTGGAACGTAAATGATGGTTTGAAAAGGATACAGAGAAAACTTCACACTGGTGAACTGCCTGTCATTTTTTCCCAAAGTAGTCCCGCTAAATTAATTGTTTGCCTGTTAAAGTGTGTTTACCTGTAGCTTGCGTGCCATATCCACCACCTCGTGGTCTGGTGGATTATACTTGTAGCAGTTGGAAAACATTAACCGTACGTCAGCAGCAAACTCCTGGGCTTCCCTGTATTGCCTGTTCTCCAGCTTGGCCTACAAACACAAAGGACATTAACAACTACCAATGCCACAAATCCTTCCTCTTACAAATACCTTTATGGTGCCCTTGGTTAAACCATGCAGTCTTCAACACACCTTGATGGTGCTGAGGTCCATGGGGTGTTTGATGATATCATGGTAGTCATGTAGTCCCAGTGCATCCACGTCCACAGGTTTGTAGAATGGCCAGGCGTAAGCAGTGTGCTTCTTGGAGAGCATCTCCCTAACGAGGCTAGCACAATATCCCAGCTGATCCTGCGGCTTGGGGCTATGGCCTCCACTTGGTCCACTCAGTCCCATCCCCATGCCCATGTGATGCTGGGAGTCTGGGGCATCCTTCTTGATCAGCTTAGAGGGCCGGGTACTCTCTCGCCTGGGAAACGTCTTCCCAGACTTGGACTCTGCCGGGGAAGACTCACTTAACTGGTCGTTTGCTGTGGGCGTCGTAGTGTCTGCTTTCCTTTTCTGGCTCTTTCTCTGCTGGACAGCGGCGAATGTAAAGAAAGCCGAGAGATGGGGAGAATGGGAGGAAAATAAGTGATTAGATCAAGATGCCAAAAAAGTAACCATACCCGTCTAATGCTGGCATGCTGAACAACATGCCCATCTGCCCGACCATAAGTCCCCTCTGTCAGTCACACTCACTTTGGTCATGGGTACAGGGGTCTGCAGCATGGGGACAGTGCTCTGGATGGACGTGGGGGGAAGGGGGGTCTGAGTGGGGGGAGGCACAGAGGTCATGATGGGGACTTGAGGAGTGCAGTCTGACGGGCCCAGGGAGTAGGGAGCTCCGAGCTGTGGCGCGTGGCTGGGTAATGTCGGGGGCACACGTGAGGGCAGGGCCTGCATCATAGGCTGGGGAGGTAGAGAAGGCGGGCCCTGCACTGGTCCTCTGGTCTGTGGCACTGCTGAGAGGTTGGACAAACCACGTGTTTGTGGGGTCGTGGACAAAGAATCTATGATGGGCCCTGGTTTCAAGTTCAGACCTTGATAAGAGACAAAGACACTTAGATCAAGACCCTGTATCATGGAGGACAGTAACACGAAAATGTGTTGACGGCACATACTAGCCTGTGGGGGTGAATCACATACCTCCTTCTCGCCGGCCCCGGCCACGTCCCTTGCCTGTCATGACAACAATCTCAGTCTCTTGCTCAGGCATTTCTGAGACCTTTTGGAGGAATAGCTTCTCCAGTGACTCAGCCATTAAGACTATGTCATCTCCAGGCTGCAGGGGGAGACAAACGCTCTTAACAAAGCACAAGCATATCAGCATCTTTGGCATCAATGTCATGAAAAGCATTCATGGTCATAACAGCTTCAGTATACAACTGTTACCTTGTTGTATATGTAGCAGTTGGTAAACATCGTGTTGAAGTCTTGGATACATTCTTGGGCATTCCAGTAGTAACTGTTCTCAAGCCTTTTCCTGATTGTTCCCATGTCCATAGGACATTTGATTATTGTGTAATAGTCCTAAAATGGTTATATAAAAGTACTTAGTCAATACAAGCAAGCAATGTAATGCAGTTGTGTGAATCTTTTCAATGTTGTTACATTAGTGGTTCTCCACTGGTATGGTGTGGCATTCTGCTGTGGTTTGAAGTGAGCTTAAACAATGAAAATAGATCTACAGTGCATTCGGAAAGTATTCATACCCCTTCACTTTTCCCACACTTTGTTATGTTAATAGACTTAATTTAAAATTGATTAAATTTATATTTTACCCCATAATGACAAACCAAAAACATATTTTTTAAATATTTGCAAATTTATGAAAAATTTAAAAACTGAAATATCTGATTTACATAAGTATTCATACAAGCCCAAATAAGCTCATGTTTAGTATGTGGTTACATATCCTATGCATTCCATGACTTCCTGATGTCTGTGACCCATCAACATCAAAAGACTCTTTGATATCTTATTTTCAGGTACTCTTACAAGTGATACTATAACTTCTTTGTATTTGAATGGATCTCTATGGGAATTGGGTGGGGGGACTAGATTCAGCTGTAAATTATGCTGGTATAGTATGGAACACATGGTTTGCTAAATGGTCATCAAGTGTATGGTACACATCAGAGGAGGCTCGTCCATAGAGGACAGGGAGGACGGTCCTCCCCAATAATTTGAAAAAAGAAAAAGAAAAAAAAAACATTCTATAAAAATAACAATGTAAAAACAAAACGCCTTCAAATCCATTTCTAAGCATCTAGGATACACAAAGCCCTATTGCCAATGTTGAAGTCTCAACAGCGCCAACTACTGTTGCTGTACGGAGGACGCTCGAGACCGTCCTCCGTACAGCCACGCACACATACATTGAAAACAAAATTTTTTGGGCGATTTTTTACTCTATCTTTGCCATGTTAAATTTGACCGCTAGGGAGGACGTCCTCCGTAAGCCCAATAGGCCAATCAGTGGTCGGAATAACAGAATGACATACTGTACATCCAATTATAAAGTAGAGGGGGAGGGACATGGACGTGCATGATAGTGAGAGGACACCGGTCCGTTGTGGTGAGATTTCTTCATTGAGAGAGAGACAGGTAGAGATAGAAACGTTTAATACAGTCTACAATAGTTGTGCAAATTTAGTTTTTTCAAATTGAGGATAGTAGGTCGATTCCACACATTGCAATACCAGGAGAAGACACATTAAAGCGGATGGAAGACTGCTTCCAAAAATGTACTTCACGAAGAAAGATGAGAAGGTAGGAGTATTCAATACTTCAGCTTCAGTTTTG
>OMLI01088482.1:0-18908 GCA_900302605.1 Rondeletia loricata | reverse complement strand
AATACAAACTATCCTAATGACAGGCATCCTCAGACAAAATACACAGACAATCCTACATGGAAATAGAAAGGCATCATGATGGCTGAGGGAGACTCAGGAATGTGAAATGTGGACGCTGTGAATAAGGCAGACTGTATCCATCATCTAATCTGATTGTCCTACACCATCTTCTGTCTCTTATGGAAGACTGGATCATTTTCCTCTGGGTGTAATACATTAAAATCCTTTCCTTCATCTTCACCACTAAGCATATCCCCAAGGGCCCCAAAATGTCTCTTCTTACAAAGGATCGGAAGTATGGAGACACCATGAAATTAGAAAAAGCATATCTCAGTTCTGACTCAGTGCAACATAACAGCAGGACTACCATAAGAAAATATTCAGTTTACAATATAAGTACAATTATGTCCAAGGGACTTATCTTGTACAAAAGTCAATGGAGTTAAAACGGAGTTGGGATTTTGCTGGTTGGGTAAATTAGAATGTAGAGGAGGGTATTCTTGGCTATCATGTTGTTGGACTGTAGCCTAACCTTGTCGAAGAAGAAGGCCTGTATACACGCAGAAGACTCCATTCAGAGACTAAAGGCAAATGGTTGGGTGAGGCACTTGGATGTTGTGGGAATTTGCCTTATTTGAGATGCAAATTCCTCAAAGAGCTGAAAGACCCGGAGAAACAGGTGTCCAAGGAAGTGTGCTACTGTGTGGGTGTGTGTGGGGGTAATGCGGTGGTTGTGGGGTGTTGAATGATAACACTGGGTGTATTGAGTCCCACTTGTTTAGTCCTGTGTGGCATTTCTTCTCTCCAATCGTCTTGTTTCATGTGTTCAATGCAAAATGTAAGCAAAAAGACAGGAAATGTGTAATCAGTGTGCAATGGGGAGAGGCCAAATTTGAAATATTTCCAAGAGTATCAAATTTTATTGGTTTAAATGTAATTTGGTACAAAAAACAGCTTGTAGATACGAGGATGCTTTTTAAATAAAATAAGCAAACACAAGGGAGGTAAAGCGGTAGATACCCATGAACATAGTAGGATAAGTTGACAGACTTAACTTGCCTCAGGCTTAATCAATGTTTTCTTAAAAGATACATTCCTGTGATTAGCAGTAAGGGGCATCTCTCCAACGTATTGGTGTATATAATGTTGAAGTATGGATGGTAAAACAGAATCTTTCAAAATCACCCTATTAAATTTTGTCTCCACATGAGAGGCAAGTACTTCTATACATATATCACAATGTATTCTGGACTACTTTGGACCCTGGTTTAATCCATTAAAACACAATGAATGGGCACCGCACTTTTGACAGGAATGAAGTTTTCCAATCCTAAACTCAATGGCACCATCTACATGATAGCTATTATATTATATAAATTATATTATATAAACTCCAACTGATTCATGTTGGTTAAATGTGCTTTGTGTACACGCTAAAAGTTCGAACAACCCAATAGAAATAGAATAGCAATAAAATGATACTGCCCTCATATTATCAAATGTGAGAAGCTGTCACACATTTAACAATTCACATTGAACAATTCACTTGCACTTCAGAGAGCAGATACGGCGGTTTACATTATGCACACGAAGCCAATATCCTCTTGAGGAGTTCTAGAGGAAAAATATACAAATTGTACTAAATGCAAATATAAGCTTCATTGTTCCTTCTCAAGGGCTTGGCAGGTAAACAGTGCTTCCTAATGGATACAAATAAACCCGTAGCATCTTTTTTGCCTCCAGTGTGTAAAAATCAATACATACCACACATTTTCCTTACAATAAAAAAAACTTCACAGGAAATAATCTGATGCTTGGTTATACATATAATTGTTGATGAAACAATTTCCTGGACTGGGATGGTTTCATGTTGATTGCATATCAATTAATTAAGAGTTCAACATTTTCAAACAATTTCTTCACTTAAAACATCTCACATATAAAATTAGTACATCTTCATATATGGTCATGATCAAAGGCTTGTGAGTCCCTTGACTTTTTGTATATTTTGTTGCTAAATAATTATTTGGCATTTCCTGTGTGACATCTACCAAAAATACAAAGAAAATTCTAAAAACATAATGTGAATGTATGAATCCTCATTTAATTTTGGGTAAATGGTGTCACCAGAAAATAGTTAGTTTATAGTTATGGGTTTTTAACAATATTTTCCATTAAAACTTTTGTCAACAAAGCTAATACCAGGTCCTTCAACACATTTAGGATGGACTAACTCAGAAAACAAGCATAGCAAGGAATGTATCGTTCATTGAGGGACTGCACTGGAGTTATCACTTTCCCAATACTATAAAAATATATAGGCAGCATTTTCAGTGGAGTTTCTCCTGTCCGATTTTCTTCCATAGTAAAATTAGATAAGAAAACTTGGGAGGTCAAGGGATCCACAAACCTTTGAGCATGATTGTACACAAATAGTTTTGAATTAGTGTTCTTCAAATTACCATTCTCCCATATTTCATTCACAACATAAATAACACCCTACTCTCCCAAACTGAAAACAGGATCAAATATGACAATATGATTGAATAAACTGCTTGGACAACATACATCTTAAAATCATGCAAATAATCTTAAAAATCTTTGGCTTGGTAGCATACATTTCCCTTCACACTTCTTCCTTCATTTGATAGTCAAACAGCTAGAAGACTGCCGCTGGCCATGGCTGAGAGCTAATCTCAGGACGCCCTCAAGTGTTCAACAGCAGCAAACAAAAAGTCATGGATGCATTATACCAGTCAAGAGACCATTCTTCTACATACAAACTGTGTGCCTTCAATTTAGTGTGAATGATTGAGTCTAGCAAAGCAGGATAACTATGAATCTCTGCACTGGCAACATAGTGACTAATGTAGGCCAAGAGGCAAAGTGCTCTACAAAAGATCTTTAATAATAACAAAGGCGTATTCAAGATAATCACAGCACTGATTTTTAGAGGCAAACAGCAGAACTAACTGTATCCCTACATACCCAATAGTATGAAGCTAAAAGCCACACTCTCCATACTACCAAAGGCTAAAATCTAATTTACATGTGCAAAACAGTGTACATGGTCCCCATCTGCTGTTGCTCCCTGGCAATTACTCATTTAACACAAACCTGTCTTGTGCAGTCACTGCTATGGATACACTGGGTTGTGGAAAACTAGGTGTTACGAGAGTTTGCCATGACACTGAAAATTGTGATGATTGTCACCACGGTGTTAAGTTAGTAAGGATTGGATTGAATGATTTATGTGTAAACTGGTGAAAATGTCCACCCTTCCTCAACCCTGCTACAGGTAGGTGTCATGCTCTGCACTGCTCAGACTCTCATTGGACCCTTGTACAGTCACGTGTTTGAGGAGAGGTGACGGGTCACCGGGAGCAGTGTAAGGATTGGCTGTCTCTTGCGGTGGTGGGAATGTTTTCTTCAGTTTTTTCTCTTCAGTCTTTTTACGTTCCTTGGTCTCCTCTCCTCCCTCCCCATCGCTCTTGGATGTCAGAGGAGATTCCACTATGATGGTGGGCCTCTGTCTCAGGTCCTGTTGGCTGGGCGGCTCGGCAGTAATGATGGCCTTGGCACCATGCATCCTGGGAGGAGACTTGCAGTGTAGATCACCACGAGTCTCCTTCCAGCGCCGCAGCTGAGCAAGGTGTTCCTTCTCAATGTCTCTCTCAGACACTGGTAACTCAATAATCTGAAACAGAGAGAGAGAGAGAGAGAGAGAGAGAGAGAGAGAGAGAGAGAGAGAGAGAGAGAGGAGAAACCTGTTGCCTGCAAACACTGTGAAGTCACACCTGGATTGACCACTGCAACGGTGAAGCATCAGAAAAGCTTTTCAGGTTTTTACAATGATAATTGTCTATTAATAGGGATTTTAGGTTACAAATCTTTTTTCCTTTGTCACCAGTTGGTGATGTTGTGAGAGTAAGCAACAAAATAATCATTATCACATTTTTAATTGTTCACTATATGTGGTTGAAAAACAACAACCTTGACAACAACACCGTCCTGTAGTGTATATCTGTTGAATATGTTATTCAATGAGGTTTTTGTAAGTGGCTGAGCATAACCCTACCTCCCGCACCAGGAAACCTTCCTGCATGTAGTGTGGATCTATGGCCCGGAGCAGCTCCATTGTCTCATATAGGCCTTGACAGGACTTTAGTTTCTCCTGGGAGCCCAGCGTGCATTTCAGGAGAACCAGGCCCACTCGGAAGATGACCTTCACTCCTGAGAACAGCATCACATCAGACAACATACAGCTAGAGCACCAGTCCTCGCTAACTTTTGCATGGGAGGCCCAATCTGGGAGCCGCACATAATTGTCCATCCTGGTAGAAAGGAGTGATAGTTCTGTTTCCCATCTTTTTACCCTTTCATGCCTGCAGCTCCCACTCCCTGTTTACTTTACAGAATGCAATCAATAGTTAAGATTAATTTTATCTTTTCAAGGGTGATTTCATTATTTGCTGTAATGCTTAAGTTTGCAAAGATGACAAGTTAGTTCATATTATGACTGAAGAGACTGGCTATTTTCCCATTTCAAATTCTCACTTCTCACTTCATTCTCACCACTCCTGGGTTCACAGACATGGGAGTGGTTGCTTGGTGTGCACCCAAATTCGAGTGGGACGTTCTCACCTTCAAAGGACCGCAAAGGAGGAGTAAACGCTCCAGACAAATAAAAGACAAATTAAAAGACAGACACAGATTGTGTTTTACAACTCTGGAAACACAAAATTACGTTTCTGAGTTTTGGCAGGTATATCTCAGCCAAAAGAGAAACATAACTTGTAAGGCACTTTTTACCAGCATGTCATCTTCACACAGAATGCTTTATGCCGGTATAAATTCTCTGTGTAAAGACGGCTCCAAAAAGGACAAAAATGACCATAAAATTACTCCAAACAGCATAATCCAAGTCCAATATTTACCTAATTAACTCCTAGATTTCCCCCACTTGGTCTACATCGCCACACAGTCACAACTGTAGGGACTGTAGCCTTCAAATGCTGTCAGAAATATTGTAATTACGGGTACAGCACATAAATAAAGTGGTAAATATGAATGGGAAAGTTGAATTTTACATGATCACCAAGATGTGACATTCTCACTCTTTGTTGAACATTTAGGTGTCACGCATATACAACATACATACAACTTGTTAAAATATCAGTTACAAAACTGCTGTGAATAACAGGCACCTGTTTAGCAGGGATGGTCGACACCTTAATAGGGTAGGTACAGATCTCCTTGCCTATAATATTGAACTTGCTATGCTATCCGTGCCAGCCCAGTGCTGACAAGTGGTGACCTCAAATGAATTTGATATGTGCCAGGGTGCCAGCGCAGCTGCTGAAACCAGACAAAATGTGCCTAGAAATGTTGTTACTTTGGATGCTCAGCCTGTCCAGGTTGTGTCTCTCACTCCTACTGCTCCTAGTAATGTACGCTCCATAACTACTGTTTTAAGCATTAATCATCTGCCACGGCAAAAATTTAGGCCTACTGGTATAACAGCAAGTGATCTTATCCTTATCAATTCCCACCCTCCTGATATTAGAGCATCTATTTATTGTCATAAGTCTGAACTAGAATCTCTTCATGATCTCAAAATTCGTAGTGGTCTTGGACTTCTACACCTAAATATCAGAAGTTTACTACCTAAGTTAGACTTCATTCACGTTATGATTAATGAATCTTCACCGGATATTTTTATTCTAACTGAAACGTGGCTCTCAAAAAAAAATTCTAACTCTGACATTACTTTAACTAACTAAATATAAAAGATATAAAATAAATTAACTGATATTATTAGGAAATGTGAGAAAGATTATTATAATAAAATATTAGAAAAGAAAAAAATAATATCAAGGGCACATGGAATATATTAAATAGAATTATTAGAAATAGAACAACTAACACTAGCTACACGGATTATTTCACTGATAATGAAAAGACAATTACCAACATGAATGATGTGGTTGAGGGGTTTAATAACTTTTTTGTTAGTGTGGGACCCAAACTGGCAAAATAAATAAACCCTCCACAAGAGGGAGGTGTTGCACAATATTATGGAGAAAGAAATTCTAGCAATTTTTTTTTGAGAGATGCTGATAAAAATGAAATAATTGATATTGTTAACAAGTTTAAGAATAAAATATCTACGGATTGGAATGGTATCAATATGATTCTAATAAAGAAAGTAATTATTGCTATTGCAGACCCATTAACGCACATTTGTAACCTACCAAAATGGGCTCTTTTCCAAGCAAAAATGAAAACTGCTAAAGTGATCCCATTATACAAAGCAGGAGCAACATCTTTGACCAATTACAGGCCAGTTTCCTTACTTTCCCAGTTTTCTAAAATACTTGAAAAACTCTTTTGTTGCACGGTTGGACAGTTTCATTGACAAGCATCAGTTGTTGATGGACAGTCAGTATGGTTTTAGAACAAACCGATCAACTTCGTTTGACATTTTGCTACAAAAGATGGAAAGGTATGGTGTTAGAGGGGTGGGGCTTAATTGGGTAAAAAGCAATCTTGAAAACAGACAACAGTTTGTACAGATGGGTGATTATAGGTGTGATGGAGGGGTGTGGTTTGGGCTCAGCTGTAGGGGAAAGGTGGGTGGGAGTGGCTCACGGGAACAGTGCCAGGGTTAGAGTAATTGGCACAGGTGTTCCTTGTTGCTAATTACTCTCTTCCTTATATCCAGTAGTGGCTGGGCCTGGAGAGAGGACTGGCTTGGACGAGCACAGGAGCAGAAGCCAAGAGCGGAGCGACCACAGTCTTACGAGTGATCTATGTGCAGTGTGTTCAATAAACCGCCTTACTGCTCACTAACACTGTCTCCGGTCGTCCTTGTGCTGATAAGAGAACCCCCAGTGGCCTAGACACGGCTACAATAGGTCAACTCGTTCAGATATTACCTGTGGTGTGCCGCAAGGGTCAATATTAGGACCAACATTTTTTCTTTTGTATATTAATGACATATGTAATGTTTCTAGTATTTTGAAATTCTTTGTTTTTGCTGACGACACTAATATCTTTTGTTCGGGGGAGAATCTGCAGCAGCTGTTGGAGGTTGTCTCAGCAGAATTGGGTAAGCTGAAATTGTGGTTAGACTCAAACAAATTATCACTAAATCTGAAAAAAATAAAATAATTTATGGTGTTTGGGAAATGAAAAATACATTTGAATACACAGGTTGATGTGATGATTGACAAAGTTATGTTAGAGTTTATGAGAATATTTTTTTGGGAGTGATATTAGACCACAATTTCTGTTGGAAACCCCATATAAATTATGTACGTTCTAAGTTGGCAAGGAGTAAAGGTGTTTTAGGTAAAATAAGGCACATTCTGAACCACAAAACATTGTACACTTTGTACTGTTATCTTATATTACCATATCTGAATTATTGTGTGGAGGTGTGGGGAAACGCCTACAGAAGCACCCTACAAACAATATGCACATTTAAAAAAAAATAAAAAAAGCAATAAGGATGGTATTTAATGTAGGTTATTGTGAGCACACTAATGCCCTGTTTTTTAAGTAATATGCTCTGAAATTCATGGACTTGGTTGATTTTAAAACAGCACAAATGATGTATAAAGCAAGAAACAATTTACTTTCTGGCAACATAAAAAAAATAATCTTGGATAGAGAGGGGGGCTATGATTTAAATTTAATTTAAAACAGCCGTGTGTTCGCACTACTCTTAAAAGCATGTGTATTTCTGTTTGTGGGGTGACTCTCTGGAATAGATTGGATGATGAAATCAAACTAAGTAAAAATTTCACAGTTCAAAATGAAATACAAAAGAGCACTTCTTGAAAGGTACAGTAAAGAGGAGGGAGATTGTAACTCATTAATGGAGATGTTGAAATTAATGACTTGTCTTGTATTCGTTTGTTTCGGTTTTTGTTCTGATCCAGTCAGCATATACCTTGGCTTTCTAAATATACAGTAGCCTAATGATTGTACATTAACTTATTATTCATTAACAGTAATGATTGTATATTAACTTGATCGTCAAGTGATTTTGTTTGAAGATGATTTAATTTGAAGATTTAGTTTGAAGGTGTACTTTGTTATGTATCTCAGGACTAATGATGAAGTGGTTGATATATCGAAAGACAGACAATTTTTTGTTAAGGGTTTATTTTGTAATTAGAGATGAAACGGTATGAAAATTTCACATAACGATTATTGTGACCAAAATGATCACAGTTATCAGTAGTATCGTGATATTGTTAAAATGTGCTGAAATTGTTCAAAAAGTACTGAGGCACTCACTGAAACCATTTTACCAACTTTTGTTTTTACATTTGGCATTTTGGATGTTGGTGCGTAAGCAGCTTGTCTCTTAAATGCTTGAGCACGGGAGCCTCGCACTCAACCAGGAAGCACTGACTGAGAGAAAAAGGAGTACGTATTTCCCACAGCATGATTTGGGTAAAATGGCGGATTTGGGTCTGGCCTCGCGAGACTACCTGGATATGATGCCCAAGTTATACGAATTGTGTAATAATTTGCTATACAGATAGGACCAGCAGATTCTAATTTTACCACATCCCAGATATATTATATGAAAATATGATTTTGCAAAGATATATATTTTTTATTTAATCAATGTATGTTTGCTACTACACAATCGGTCTAGCTTAGGCCTGATCCTTCCTATCAAGAAAACAAAAATAACAAGCTAACTAAAACAGAAAATTTTAATACTACTATTATTAATAATAATAAAAGCGAATAGGACAAAGTTGTAGCTTAGCATCTAATGATGTATTAATGAAAGTGCCTCGATTAAACCACAACTTTTATTTTGAAAATGTCAAGGCAGAAATCACATAAAATACGCATTACTTCCGGTCCAGAATCAGGAGAATGCTGTCTACGTATGAATCGTGTTTTACGACTGAGGATACAAACAGCCAAAGGTCTGAATGTAAAACTAGAAATTCCGATCGCTGAGCGATCAGGAAAAAAGCCTCCCCCCGCCTGCCCTTCCACTCCCTTGGTTTGTTTTTCTTCCTAATGCACTGCAATTTCAATATAAATCCCTTTTATATTGCAGACTATGACTCACCACAGGTGAACTATGCCTTGTAAATATGTAGATATGTTGGGACACTGAGATGGGTCAATTCTGCTAGGCTGTTAAGTTGAAATCCAGATTGAATAACTGGGCTATATGCATTTCACCTATTTATGCTACGGCATAGATTTAATGCAAACCATGAGTATATATAGACAATTTTAGCCCCAAAAAGTGCCAATGTTTGTTGCACCTCTTTTTGAATGTATCCATATGACCTTGACCTCTGACCTATATAGCTGTCATTTGAGAAATATGTGCCCAGTGTCAAGCTTCAAGTTGATACTTTCTTTGTCGCGATCGGATATATAGTTCTCGAGTTATCAGCAAACAGGTGTTTTCTAAGATGGCCGCCCTATCCCCCTATGGGGAGGCTTAAAAATATTCTGTACACCTATAAACGGAGATGCAAAATGAGAACTGAAGGCGTAAATAGTTATTTGTAGTCGAAACATAAGGATTTCATTTGCAAAACATGGGTTACAATCCTGTTTATGTATTTACAGAACTGACTTACTTTTTTAACGATTGAACCATTTCACAATCTTGGGTTTACGTACGATTTGTTTTGGGGGATTCAGCCACACTAAACAAGGCTGATGTTTAAGTACTCAAAGTAACAATTTCACTTCTGATTTTGGCCAATAAAAAACATTACAGGTGAGAAAAATACCTTATGCATCCATGCCATAATTTTCAGAGTGATTTGCTAAGGTCGGAGTAACCGCGTTTGATGTATTTTTCCATTCACCACATAAAAACATGTCAGTAGATTAGTTTGCTCTTGTAATATCTCACCCTCACAAAGGAACATGTCCCAGACACGCAGAACCGAGGCCCATGGTAGAGTCCTGGAGAAAGCACACATGAACCACTCAGTCATGTACAGGATGGGCTCCAGCTTGTGCTTCTTCAGGTGGCGGTGGGCCACAGGAGACACCCGCCGCAACAGAGCATACAGGATCTCCCCATCCAGCTGGATTGCCTCCTGTGGGGACGGCAGGGAACAGCAGTCAGCAGAGAGAGCGATGGGTGGGGGTGAAGTGGAGTGGGGTGGGTGTGACCGACAGAGAGAGTGCAAGCGAGAGAGAGAGAGAGAGAGAGAATATAATCCTTTCTCTTTGCTTAATTGGATTGTCTGATTATCTAGTACTTATTGCCTGGTCACCCACTCATGTTATTAAGTCATTAGCATATCAGTGTCAAGCTAGAGACACACTAGCCTGAGAAGTCCAATACCAGCCAGTTATACCAGTTTCTCAAGCCAAACTTTTTTAAACTGAAGTTAATTGACTAAATATTCTCTGTTTTATTTTTGTGAACATTTTTACTGTTCTGTTGGGCAGAGTTTGCTTCCCCTCCCAGTGGAATAAATATTGGGCAGTGAGATCTCTGGAAACTATATGTGAGGTCAAAGTACACTCTCTTGTAATCTAGTTTTTGGAAAATGCTACAATGCATTTAAGATAAGTGAATAATAATTGGATGATCAGATTCACAAAGTAAAATGATCAGAAGTTTTACTTGATTTTGGGTGTATTTTTCCTTTTAGTATAACAGATTTGATCTAATTATTAACATGCTGAACACTGTGAATATGTAATCTTATTTTAAAGTCAGCTCTTCTCTGATCTTTGAACCCACTTTCTACCCAATCTTAGCCAAGAAAAAACAACAAAAAAACAAGTGGGAAAAAGATTGTATGTGCGTCTGTCAGCAGCCGTACCAGTCCTGCACTGTAGTATCCAGGAAGGTACTTCTCACAGATCTGGACAAGACCCCAGAATGCATCCTATGAAAAAAAAGAAGGAAATATGGCTTTGGTATTTAAAGTCAAAGTGAAATATTGCTGCATGGATAACAATACTCTGAATGAATGGATGAATGAATGGATGATGGATGTTTTACATGCGTGTGCGTTTGCGTGCATGAGGGGTGACAAATCATATATTAATTTAAAGTTAGCCATATTGACAGAGAAACGGTGCCTTCATGAATAACATAAGATACTTTTGATGCCCTGTATTTCATTCATACATGTTTAGAATTTCATTCATTCATTTACTTTACCCCTTTTCAGGTTCATGGTGGGCTGGAGCCTATCCCAGCATGCATTGGGCAGAAGGTAGGGAAACACCCTAGATAGGTTGCCAGCCCATCACAGGGCAAACACAGATAGACAGACAATCACTCACACACACCTTCACACCTACTGTATGGGCAATGTTGAGTCTCCTATCCACCTGATTGAACCTGGGTTCTTCTTGGGCAACAGTGCTAACCACTGAGCCACTGTACTGCCCTATTTATAAATTCTTACATTGTGTTTCATTTACATCACATTCTCACTCTTAACTGTATCATTAGAGGATTCCAGTGAGCAACTTTTTCCACTGGTGGCACTCGTCTCGGGTACATTTTAGAGTTGGGTGGTAGTCCATCTGGGTTTGTCTTGTAGCCCGGACAGAAAACATGAAGGTGACTGGTCTGGGGAGTTGGCTATCTCATGTGACTGGGTTAGGGATTTGCTCACCCCTGGTCAGTGTGTGTATGTGTATGTGTATGTGTATGTGTATGTGTGTGTGTTCACCTCTGCCGGCATATGCATCAGGAGTACAGCAGCAATGGGAGCCTGAGCCTGACAATATCCCTCTTCTGGACGATGCAGAGTGTAGGCCTTCAGCACACGGAACAAGTCCTGTTGCCTAAGCATATGCAAAACATATACCCGTTTCAGTTGCATGAACACACAAATGAGCATCGTCATAGACCTTCTGAGGGCTGCTCACCCATGACCTCCTCTCGCTACAAACATCTCATGGAAGGGGAACTGTCGATGGAGGTCCCTCTCTATCACATCCAACCATTTGGGATCTCCTGGCTGGCTGTCCAGCTCCTGAAACACAGTCATGCATATACTTGGAGTCAGTGGTTCAAGTATCGGGAGGCAGAGATATATTCGTTATTACGGTTGTAAACCCATTAAATGTTCATCTCTGATTAAAGGATGTACAGTATATGAGGTTAAAGTATAAACTGTCAGCTACTGATGATTGGTATTTTTAAATATTATATATTAAATACTAATCACATTAAATTTTTTTTGACTCATTTCCAATTTCGGTTTTTAAATGCGGGCAATTCCCCTGGATCTTATCGCCATATTGACGTTAGGAGCCTTGTAGCAGCGCATCAGATACACATCACCATACACTTCATTGTTCAAAATATGATTTATGCTCCACACTGCTTGCATGTGTTTGTAATGGCATATGCGAGACAGTAACTTTACACTTTTTAGTTGTTAGTGATGTGTAAAATGTACACTTGGATATAAGGTGAGACAGGCTTGAACTGACAAAAACATTTAAAAATTCTAATTTCAACATGCAAAGCAAAAAAGAAAATGCCCAAAACAAATTACTGGCAATCTGTACTTTTGACTCATACACATCTTACACAATGAATGCACAAAAAATATAAGGTCACATACACAAAAACTTTTCCACATGTTCTCCGTAGATTTTATTTCTTTACATAGCACTTCTCGTTCATACATGATCATTCTGGGGATACAGGAATATTTGCTAAATCTATTGTCTAGGTGCTGTGGCTTTGACCCTGACACTATTTGTTTGCTTGTATTTTTTGGCAACGTAGGAATTTAAGCTCATTCTACTGTTGCACCCATTGCTATTGCTCTGGATAAGGGCATCAGCTAAATGCCTATGATGTCAAATGTATATCTTTTTGGACCAGAAATACAAATTTCATGTTTAAAACAACCAAATTCACTCCACTATCCTGACTTTCCCCCGACTATTCCATGACATAATGCAATTTGCATGACCTATAATTGTGAGTGTCAATGTTAAAATGTTACATGTTTTGTTGAAGATATGATATGATGTCCCAAGTCTTGTTTTGATTAAATACAATTTATATAATCAGGAAATGTGTTATTTTGGTTAGAATTCCTTCAAATGTTACTAGATCTACCAGCAGCCAAGTTTGATGTTTTGACTTAATTGTCTGAACAAAAAACAATTTTGTGTGACAATTCCCAAACCTTTTGAGATATCAGCCATTTCCCATAGGATATAATATGTCATTCTGTGTCCACTTTTAGCCAAACACCTTACAGTACCATGATCATATGTTTTTAGCCTATATTTTCCCAGACATGGAAAAGGCAAATTTTAAAATTCAATGACTTTTCCAGGATTTCCATCACCATAGTAGAAATGTATGACTGACCTGGAACTTGCCCTGGTTCTGCTCCCTTTTCACTTTGCCCCCAGACAGGTAGAGCCAGGCCCGGCCTCGCAGGGAGGGAGGGATCCCCTTCTGACAGCGCAGTTTCACCTGTTATTCAACACACTCATGAGCATGCAGCAAGTAAGAGAGAAAGAGATTGGGAGAAGGGAAAGTGGGATGGAAACAGTAGAGAAGAGAACTCGAAGATATACCTTGACATTTTTAATTTTTGTTAGGTAGTTGAATTTTAGTTTTTCTTCACCAGACACTTTTCACATTGTCGAAAACAAATCTTGCGTTTGTCCATTTTCTTAATAATGTGTCAGCATTTCTCATGGAAACCAAGGGGCACAGCTAGCCGCAAGCCATATAGTTAGCTAACTCCTTGGTTTCTATGAGGAATGTTAAAATGCTAACAAGCCATATTTATGGAAACTGAAAGATAAATGTATAAACTTTTTTAGCATATGACAGGTGTCCAGTGAAGGAAAATAAGAAACACAAATTCAAAATATCAAGGTATCCCTTTAATTCCTAAATAGACTGAAACAGAGATTGCTTTAAGTTAAAAACCTCAAAGGTCCTTCCACTTAGTTCATATAATCGGATCTAGAACAAACCTACAAGCAATAGCCTATAATGTACTGAAAACTCTGAACACTGACAGGTCCATGTAATGAGATTATGGAAATCCTGTTCATTTAAATTTGAAGCAACTACATGAGAAATGGGAAGGGAGTGTTAAAATGTTCTGTCATGGAGAGCGTGAGACAAGTCCTCTGCACACCTATTCTTATCTTTGTGCAGGTGCCAGTGGGAGACAATGAGGTCAAAGCCTTGGACAAAATTTCAAATACACTCCAGCACACTGCGTACTTTACTTGCATTGCTAGAAATTTTGTGCGTGGAGAGTAAGAATGTGAGATGATCTCATTTACAGTTCCTAAAGCAGACCTTCTTGTGTTTTTTGGCCATCCATTTGTCCCAGCTGTTGAGCATCTCTAGCCATTTTGCCTCCCGCTGCCTCAGCACCTCAATGGGAATGTCTTCAGCACTGTGGAGATACGAGACACAGTGTAGCTAATAAAAACATACACATTATTGTCATTGTTAATCATTTCAATGAGTTGGCAGTGGAGAAAAGACAGTGAGGCAGGGACAGTGAACTGTGGGTCAAACAAGACTAGCAGTGTAGTTTTCTTAAGAAATAGCTAACATAATGAAACATTTTCTTAAGCTTCTCAAGATTCAGCAACCAAAGAAACCTAAATTATTCTTTCTAGTTTTACATAGTTTCATACAAATGGATAGTGATGACATTCTATTACTTCCTGGTATTCATGATGGGGAAATCTTGTCATAGGAGAGGGCGGGACAGTGGTTGATCTCTTCCTTCTCTACACAGGAAACCTACCCTCAGACAAAACATAGGAACACTTGCCATCGGCAGTGAAGTACACGGAAAACAGGAAGCTGTGAGAAAACTTTCCCCTAGTTCTGTTCTCTACAACCTCCTACACGTGATATTCACCAATATCTCACTACGGTCCTACACAATTAAGTAAAAAATACTAGAGCAGGCAGTAAGTGTTGTGGTTTTAGTTCCTATGCTGTTCTTGAACAGGACCAGCTGCGCTGATATGTTTTTGACAGCTGAAGGGATAAGAACTGAAGCCAAACATAGGCCTGGTCTCCCTGGCAGAAGTAAAAAAATAAATACACAGCTGGTGAAGTGGCATTTGGATAAATCTAAATATAAAACATCATCTCAAGCACATCACAATCACTGAATATCCTACGCCTATCAAATAGGTACACTATGCATTTAGACATACAAGTGTGTGGCCGATAAGGACTAAGAGAGATTAATAGGAGTTCACCGGCATCATTCAGCAAGGGGCTGGCTGAAAAAGGTGCTTCTCAGGCATAGGACAATAAACTGAGAAAGGAGATAAACTGGAGCACACCGATCAACTTGCAACATTTCAACATCAACTGTGTCTTCATCAGAGTCAAAGTTAAGAACTAAGAGAGGGCTCACTAATTGTCCACCACCTAATTTGATCTAAACACCCCAAATAAAGCCTACAATGACTTGGCTCAACTCATTAGCCAAGAGGCCAAAAATTGGTCAGTTTGCTGTCTGTCTTCAAAATAGTGCCCAGGCTGCCTGGTGTGTTGTTCAATTCCAATGTCACAATTAGAGACAATGCAAAACATTTCTGATGACCACCAATTAGAGGAGGGTTTCTAACTCATATGGTGTGGCAATGCAATCCTGTCAAGAGCTACTTTACAACAATGTTTCTGTGTGTGTGTGTGTGTCTGTGTCTGTGTGTGAGGGAGAGAGACAGAGAGAGAGAAAGGCTGTTATTTTTTCGATTATCTATCTTCAACAAATGAGCAAACGTTAACGTTATAATGTTAATATTACAGGGGAAATGAGTCACAGGTATGTGACAGTAATGGTAATTGGTTAATTTAATCAAACCACCTATTAGGAAAGCTGTGCATCATGAAACGCCACTTACGGTTCTCCGGGACACTGCTGGGCGCCCCCTATGAACCCATACTTGTCCGTCTGCCCTTCTCCAGACAGGGCACGGCCGTTCCCCTCAGAGTCGGACACTCCATTATCTGTTAGGTTCTCTGCTGAGCTCAGTCCATTGCCCTTCTCGATTCGTGCCATTTAATTAACATTAACCTTAACCTTGGCCAGTTTACAGTTAATTTACTGAACGGCGAATCTTGCCAACTTCCTTAACATGTTCAAGCTCTCCATGAAGACGCCCGCTGGTTAGCAATGGTTAGCTAACGACATCTAGCTAGCTGTTACCTAACGTAAACTAGGCTACAGTTCCTAGCTGCCAGCTAACGTTAGTGCTAAGAAGCCAGTTAGTTTGTATCATGGCTGTCCTCACATAATGTTGTGGTCACTAGTTAGTTAAACTGAGAAAGAACGCAAACCATTTGAATAAACGCTAACTGCGAAGCTAACATGCTAGCATCACACAACTGTCAGCTGACACACCTTTTTGGGAGAATCTGCTGTCAGCAATATGTAGCTAGCTAGTGGCTACTAGGAAAGCAAGAACAGATTACCGGTAGTAAACATCCATGGCACCATTATAACTCTCTACTACCATCTACTGGTGCAAACCACCCACCCAGTGTGACCCTTCAACTGAAGTCAAGAGTGAAAAATGATAGCCTCCTCAGAACTCATGAGTCTGTTGTAGAGAATATAAAGTGTTAGCTATAGCTACTACACCCATACCTTAATATGAAATGATGCATAGCCATGGGACAATTGCTTTGTCATGATAGTACAGACAGTGCAAAAATGTACCCTAATGATAGTTTGTGACCTGCAACTAAGTAAAACTCAAAAAACAAATGTCTCTTACCTCATAATCTGTAAAGTATGCAAAACAAAAGTAAATGATTTACTTTTTTCTTGTATACTTTTTCTGTATACTAAACAACAGGTAAACAACAGGCCAGACTTCTGCTATTGCAGATCTGTAGACAACTGTTTCCTGTAAACCCTTTACCATTATGACTGTACACATAAGCTCAGGGTGGCTTGGTACGAGTAATGGGATCAAAAATATATACCTGTACCTTAGTTTAAGAAGTAACATGGCGTAATAAGTGAACTACCCCATATCTCCATTTCTCTTAACATACTTTTTCTCTATTCATGATTTGATTAACTGAATCAATTGACATTGCAATAACTGTTACCTCATTTCCTTGTCTCTCTCCCTCTATCTCTCTCAGTGTGTCAATTTACAAATTTAGTGTGGTATTGTAAACTACAGGATGACAGTGGCTCTTTGATGAGTCAATACTTATGGAAACATTTTTGCTCCAATTTTAGAAAATGTTTGAGAGAAGGGGAGGCCTGTAAGACTAGTTAGAATTGAGTTTAGCCGAATTATCAGTACATATTAAGGATTTTTGTCCTACATGCTCTAATCCTCTCGTTTATACTGTGTTGAGCCCAAAGTCTTGATCCCAAATTAAGCAAATAATTTGAGGGGAAAGACAAAGAACAAATAAGACACACTAACCGAAATGAGCAGCTGTATGTGGATCACCTTATCTTTGACACAAAGAGAACATTTCTCTTGATGGATGCTTCATCTGAATACATACACCGATACATGTTGCTATTAAATGATTAGCAATGTCGGCTGTTCAACATCCTAATGTAGGTGGTGGGGTACCATGAACATTGGCTTGCAATTTAAGCCTTGTAATCTTTATACCTAGGATTCTGCTGGGCAATGGTCAGATGTTGGGGGTTGATGAAAGGTTGATGTGTATAGTGACAGCTACACGCAGAGGATAGGCAGGTGAAAATGTATAGAGAAGAAACCGCATAGTCAGTATGCCCTAAATACATTCAAGAACACCTGACATTTTTTTGGTGATATCTGGCCAATCACTATTTTTCTTCAGGGGCCTCAAAATCTAGCCTAGCAAACAAGACCTGACCAGGTCAAAGAGTCAGGTTAGGACCAGGCAACTCAAAACCCTGCGTATAACATAATCGTGGATTTTCTGATATGCCAGGTAAAATATTTGTTAAAATGTTTGTGGGGTTGTTGTAATTTCACGTTGTTGTGGATTTTAACCTGTTAAAACGAATTACAAACTGTGTCAGTAAAAAAGCCAACCCCACAAAGGGTGTAGAAGCTCATAACAAATATATCGTAATTGTGTACTGCCAGTACTTAGGGTAGAATAAATATGACCAGTTCCTGCATCATTAACACACTCAGATAAATGCATTTAGTATAAATACTAGATTCTTTATTTAAATATTGTACATATTTTAAAACATATTTACAGAAATTAGACCTGCATTGTTATACTGTAGACATAGGTGTATCTTTCATACACACAAACATAGCTTGCTGGAAAGAGGACAATCATACCTTGCACTGACTGCAGAATCACCTTTGAAAAACTGCTTTACAGGAGAACAGGAGAGAAAGGTAGAGGAAGATTTAATTGATATTACAGTTTTTCTCAATTGCTTGAACACAATTCCTGAAACACTAAACACATTCTCAAAACTGTAAGCACAAACCCCACAACAGTAAAAGCGTTTACCACAACACTATGTTTCACCTGCAATAGGCCCTAACACCCTCAAAATGATTAACTCATATTTCAAAATTAAACTATTTTGTCAATGAGTAGAACAGTTACACCAAATTAAAATATATCTTTATCTAGTGCATAAACAAAGGCACACAATATACTAAGTATCTGCGTCAAAATGACACGGTCAACCCTGAAGGCATGTTCCTTTACCTTCACTAGGTAAATAGTGTTGCAGTCAAAAGATTATGCCACACAAAATAATTCTCAACAAATAAAGGTTATGGTTAAATAAAGGTTAAATACAAAAATAAAAAAATAAATAAGAATTCTCAACAAAAATATGTATTCACAAGTTTGACAAAATATCTTTACTGTAGTAAAACCAGAACAAAGCTCTAGTAGCTTAGCAGTATATATG
>OMLI01088478.1:0-10316 GCA_900302605.1 Rondeletia loricata | reverse complement strand
CACACACACACACACACACACCTCATCCTGTGAGCCAGCTGAACCTCGACCCAGACAGAGAAACCTGGTTTGTAACACCAGAGCTCTTCCAAGTGGATCCAGTCAGTACTGCAGGTTAATACTCTACAGAATCAGTCCACATATAGGAAACAGACTTCACCTATTTCATATTGTGGATCCTGATGTTCTCTGTGTTCCTCATCAGGACTGACATGTTCTCTGTGTTCCTCATCAGGACTGACATGTTCTCTGTGTTCCTCATCAGGACTGACATGTTCTCTGTGTTCCTCATCAGGACTGACATGTTCTCTGTGTTCCTCATCAGGTCTGACATGTTCTCTGTGTTCCTCATCAGGACTGACATGTTCTCTGTGTTCCTCATCAGGACTGACATGTTCTCTGTGTTCCTCATCAGGACTGACATGTTCTCTGTGTTCCTCATCAGGACTGACATGTTCTCTGTGTTCCTCATCAGGTCTGACATGTTCTCTGTGTTCCTCATCAGGACTGACATGTTCTCTGTGTTCCTCATCAGGACTGACATGTTCTCTGTGTTCCTCATCAGGACTGACATGTTCTCTGTGTTCCTCATCAGGACTGACATGTTCTCTGTGTTCCTCATCAGGTCTGACATGTTCTCTGTTCTCCTGATCCAGCAGATCGGTCGTTACTTGTGTTTCATCCTTCAGCCTCTTTAATCTCTTTATCGGTGTAATATCTCTGAAAGATTCCCCTCGTCTGCTGCCTTCAAGTCCTGTGGGAAATATCAGAATTACAGTAGAGCGACATGAACGAGTCAACAAAGTGTAAATACGACTCAGGAAGTCTGAATGTAATGCTGTAGGCTTTATCTTTATTAAAAACCTCATTATTTAGAGACTTCTGCTGGTGATGTGGTTTAGAGCGACAGTCTGTATCGGCCATCGAATTCAAGGATTTTTCAATGACTTTCCAGGTCTGGTTTCGTGAAATTCAAGGACTCAAAAGTGTCATGTTTTGGGGTAAAAGATGACTTTGGTCAACATTAGACATCAAAGAGGCTTCATGTTTTAATCATGTAAATAATCTCCATCATGGGGTTGGGTGCTATATTTTAATCAACAATCAAGTACTTTCAAGGCCATCCATTTATTTTCAAAAAATGTCAAGGCCTTATTTTATATTTCTCAAATACACAAACTTTCAAGGATTTTCAAGGCCCGTGGGAAGCCTGTTGATATTTACCACAACATCACAGGTTACAGAGAGAAGCACAACGGACATTTATTTACATGAAAATGATGCAGATTGTTATTTTAATGGTGGACATCAGTATGAATGTGCACAGTGTGTGTGTGTGTGTGTGTGTGTGTGTCAGCAGTATGAATGTCATATGACAGTCTGACTGGTGATTAAGCCGCAGCTCTTGAGACAGAACAAGCCGAGGCGACGCAGGTAGTCCCTGAGCTTGAGTACCTACACCACAAAATGATAAGCTAACTACTTTAGTCAATTTTAACATGGAAAAGATAGGAGAGGATCAAATCTGCCCAAAAAATTCATTGGAATGGATGTGTACGGCGCTCTAGGGAGGACAGCAGCTATCGTCCTCCCTCATGTTCCCCATTCATTTTCCCATTGCAGAGCAGACAGTAGAGGGCGCTGTTGAGACTTTAACATTGGCAATATGGTTTTGTGTATCCAGATGCTTAGAAATGGATTTGAAGGCGATTTTGTTTTTACATTGTTATTTTTATAGAATATTTATTTATTTATTCAAATGATTGGGGAGGACCGTCCTCCCTGTCCTCTATGGACGAGCCTCCTCTGGTACAATCAGTGTTTAAGAGCATGATGGTTCATGGTTGAAAGTCATTGAACAGAAAGAGTCTGCCATGCAGGATATGGTTGCGGTTGCAGCTCTGAGGTGAAACAGGAAGCAGCTCTCTGAACCCTTCAACCCCTCAACCCTCCCACATCCCACAAGCCAGTGTGTCACCTTCACCTTCGAAACAAATCAAGACCACACATCAGATTCCTCAGCAGCTAATATAAGTAACTTTGTCGGTCAAAATTTCTTTGGAAATTGGCATCAGATGTACCAATTTCAAGCAAAATACTTTTGTCGCTAGACGCTTTTGAGAGGGAAAGTCGTCGGAGAAGTCACAAAGTCTTAAAACAATACACTTAACAAATCACCACATCACAGTTGGTAAGACTGACGTGGCGTAACCTTTCTCACGAAGAACCGATCCTCCTACCACGTTAAAGTACAGTTAGACGTCTCGGCACATCGTTCTGCACTGAAAACAGACATGGAGCCTCACTCAGCTGCTTCAACAGAGCAACAGTACCAACATGGAAGAGTCCAATTAACCAGGGATGCATTTATCCCAACTGGAGGCCGGTCCATAGAGGATAGGGAGGATGACCAATTATCTGAGTGGTTGTTTAGTCTGGAGTAGAGTAGACTGAACACCCACGCCCTTCTACTGCATGTTACCAAGCCCTGTTCTCATAAACCGGCTGAGTCACCAGCTTCCACTGCTGTGGTTAGATTGCTTAAATACCTCTGTCTTCACCCGTCTGTCTGTCTGTCTGTCTTCACCCATCTGCCTGTCTGTCTGCCTGTCTGTCTGTCTGCCTGTCTGTCTGTCTGTCTGTCTGCCTGCCTGTCTGTCTGTCTGTCTGTCTGCCTGCCTGTCTGTTAGCGAGATTTAGCAAGCAAACTGATTAGTCTGAAATCTGGTGGACAGATCGCTCTCGGCCCAAGGATCAGCTGATTAGATTTTTGTGTTTTTCTGCCATTTGAGTGGGAGTGTTGAGTGTTGCCCAATAAATTGCCTGGTGTTGACGCCACTGTAATTGTACATACACAATGCCATCAAGTTGGTTGCCGTGTTGCCCGGTGGCTCGATGGCTCTGATATTTTGTGGGCGGTCAGGATAGTTCCAGTGTTAACTCTAAACTGGTCTCATGCAGCTACTGAATTTTGGACACAAAGATAAATCAAATGAATTCTTGAATACTAAAACTTCAACACATTCACATGAAGGCATGTGGTTATGTGCTGGAAAGATACAATGTGCATTTTGTATTGCTTGAAACAACGTAACAGCAGCTGATGCAGCGCTGGCTTGCTAGCTGTCCTGCTGGAAAACACAAACTTATTTGAAAAGAATCGAGTCCATCAACAGACACAATCATTTACCACACATTGTGTTTATTTCTGCAGTCTTTCAAATAGAAACTGTAAAGCATCAGGAAGCCTTGGATAGCTGTGATCAACTGTCATCCATTTTGGTCACAGAGGGAGGAATATTAGACAGTTTCATTTTGTTACAGAAACAGGAAGGGCAAAAATCTGATTTGCACTTTTACGCCAACGTCTCCAAAAAGTTCAGCTGTGACTTTTCTGTGTCACATCGTCTGAGGTGACTCCGGTTTCTATTTTAGAAAACAAATGGTCTTCTGATGACTCATTGTTTGAGTTGATGGCATCATCACTGGCCAGACAGTCACAATCCTGACTGTCCAACAAGAGCAGCATGGACAGAAGAAGACAAAGTCCAGCTCTGTATGAGAACAGTAATATCTCTGTCCAGTTTATCACATTCAGGTTCATCCTCCCACCATTAGACCAGAAAGCAGCATGTGTCGAGCATTCCAGAGATGTCGGAAAGGCAGAAATTCCATCTTCCTTCTAGGAAAAATACAACGTAACGGCCCTTCGAGACAGAATTCCAAGTAGGAAACTTGGGCAAGATTTCTCAACCGAGATGCAGTTATCTGACGTCACGTCAACATGGCGGCATACACTGTAAACACTGCGTTACTTTCAACATGTTTAAAATCCTTAAATCTGTCAGAGCACCTGTGTGGTAAAAGGTTAAACATACATTTAAAATGTCAAGTTTCACTTACAGTTGCTAATGCTCTAAGCTAACTAGCTAGCTAACATTGCCAAATATCACTGACATAACATTAGCTGTTGCATGGCGAACAGTATTTCACGTTGGACAAAGAAAATCTCACTTCCATGGCTCTTTCTCAATGTGCGTTCTTGTGTCCTCCCTGACACAATTTAAGCGAGACATAGGGATTACATTTTCTGGCATCGGCGTCCTGACTTGCGTTAAGGTTTTTGGATGGCGAGACGTACATCCGGCGATAGCGCTTGTTATTTAATATCTAACGGCCGAAGCACTATTCCAAAACAAAGGACGGAGGACGGATAAGGATAACGGGGGTCGACTCGCCAGCTGAGGATGCATTGGATGGCGACTTGGCCGACAAGAAGGAATGGGAAGCACCAAGAGTCATTGCGAGAACGACGCATCACGTCCAAACAGTGCAACAGTCTGGTTGAAACAGATGGGAAAATGCTAACTAGCTAGCTAACGTTGCCACATATCTTTGACATAACAATAGCTGTTGCATGGGGAACAGGATTTCACGTCGGGCAAATCAAATCAAAGCTTTAACTGGAACGCACCGACGTTGGATTAGTACATACCAGCTGGGAATTTCCGCCTTCTGACTAAGACTGGAACGCAGCACTACATACAGGAAGGGAGGGAATGCAACAGATCGCTACTATCTTGTGAAACTTCAGGACTTTGTTGACCTTCAAGTCCATAAGAATCACTCAACAGCCACTCTATAAATACAGAAACGCCAAAACCTCGTTCTCCATCTGACAGGTCGTCTTCATCGGAGAACGCCGTCCTACCCGTCTGCCTGTCCAACAAAATGTTGCCCAGAGACAGTGGAGTGGTGAATCCTCCTGTCTCTGGGACTAATATCTACTTTCTCATTTTCTAAATAAAGAATACTAAAGGTGAGTGGAGCGTCTACAGCGTCTGGTGTCCAGATAACATTCAGGGAACCATCAGTGCCGGCTCTCTCTCTGTGGAAGCTGAGCTTTGTAGTAAATACAGTCCGGAGCAGGAGCAGCGGGCGGGGGGGTTCGCTGGGTGGGGAGCCCGATCTCCTCATACTGAAACACAGAGAGGGAATACAGCATCATTACTGTTATGATTAGTAGTAGTAGTAGCAGTAGCTGGTCAGGATTAGGGGTTCAGTTGTTCACTTGGGTCACTGATACAAAAATATTTGCATGTATGGTAATATAAGGCTCTTTAAAGCGTCCACCAACCAGAATCACTTTAATCACCAAGAACAATGAATGTACAGGAGTTAGTCCTGGTGACACACATGGAAAAGGACAACAGGCTCTAACTGTACATACTGTGGCTCTAGAGGGTCGTACTGACCTGTGGTGCGTTCAGGCTCTCAGGTGACTCAGGGGTCAGAGGTGAAGGGTCATTCACCTGGTAATGATAACAGGTCCTCTTCAGACACAGAGCTGAAAAACCCCAAACTACCAAGAGATTGTCGGGGAGTTAGTTCAACTTCCAGACTGTCTGAGAGTCCGCTGCTGCTCTGAACCAGCAACACAGCAACCCACAAGTTGTTCGGCCTTAGCTTCTAGTATACTGATTAGTGATTGGTCGACTGGCATCAATAATTTTTTCGAACGATACTTTAAAGGGAATGACTCGAATCGGTTGCAAGCGCGATACTGTACGATTCGTTCAGTCGGTTCAGCCGTTCAGTTGCTGAATCGACACCTCTCTGTTAGAAAAGTCAAAGATCATGACCGGGGTTTAGGTTTCACGTTAACAAAAGTAATACCGCAAATGTTATAAAGGTCATAATCTGCAAGATTCTTGGGGGAAACGTGCTTAATAAATGACAGGGAGAATAATTTATAGCCTGACAACTTCCTTGTATGGTCAATGGACGCTTATGGTTTCAGAAAATAAGATCAGGAACGAGCGGGATCTCATCTAGCTAGGTTACTTTCGCGAGGTTACGTTTATTCTTTATTCTTTAAAAAGTCGTTCTACCATTTGAAAAGCCAACAATAGGAAAACGATCCACAGATATTTGAAATTATTTCGTTATTTTCTTCCCTGGCATGAAATCCAGACGAAGAAAAATACATTTTTTAGGGGAAACTAATTATTACTAATTATTATTATTATTAAGTAGTTATGAGGTTTTCACGACAACAGTGAAACGTAAAAGCTTTCATCAAACTGGGTTGAATCCCTTTTGCGTTACATTAATTTGTGATACAGAGTAGCAAAACGGACATTTATTTATATGAAAATGTCACAATATCAGTTTACAGCATCAAGGAAACAATATAAAACAATACACTCACCCAGTATAGCTGAAATAAGAATGCCATTCAGGGCGAGCGAGCTGAACATGACGGGCTCACTTTGCCAAAACGGATTAATCTTCTGGTGTTGTTGTTCCGACTCAGCTATAAAATGAAAAGTGACAAAATTATACTACAAGCTGAAGAACGTCATCTCCACCATCTGAAAAACATGGAGGTAAAACTAACTGTTGAATATTAAAGTTATAAGCTACCTGGAATCACATCTTTACATTCTAGTCATTTCTGTGACTTTCCTATCCAGAGAGACTCCACTGAGGTCAACAGTAGAATAAAGAGGTCAAAGGTCACCCAGCTCAGAGGACTCTCTCTGGAGAAGAGCGTCACAGACGTTACTAGAAAATCACTTATAGTTACTTAAATGAACAGACTGTACTGGACTCTAACATGGTGATAAATAGTAAATGTGATACATAAAATTTTGTGTCAATTCATTCTAAATTCAGGAAGAGGATTTTCTTCAACTGTAAATCTATTCCTGTAAAAGATTCTTATATCCAATATGAAGAAATGATTGAAGAAGAAGGCTCGGCCATGTGAATTACAGTTTAAATGTACTTTTTGATGTGAGAGAACTGACTCACACATCTGAAGAAGCCAGGATTGCAACAGAGTGGGGACGTTAAAAACAGAACAGACAGACAGACAGTCTTTTCAAAGTTTGGTATAATTGTGTCCTTACCAGCGACGAGGCGGAAGGAGGCATCGCTGAAACGGACCGTCCCATTTTCTTTCTTGGCACAGTAGTAAACCCTGTAATCGTCTGCGGTGACATTTTTAATCACGAGTCTGTTTCCCTTCAGGACTGCGTATTTTGTTTCTAAATTGTAATTGTCGCAGTGGTCGACTTCATCCCGTTCCCTACCGAAGGTGCGCAGGATGTGCAGGCGGAGCTGGCCGTGGAGCTGCACGTACCAGTGGATATTATTGACCTCCAGAGAGCAGTTCAAGGTCACGTTGTGGCCCAGCGCCACCGGAACGTTCTCAGCTTCAACACAGGCCAGGAAAACAGAGAAGATAACCCACAAAAGCTCCATGCTCGTCTTCAGCACCGACAACTAAAAACATAACGGTGGATCTGTGATATTAGAACATCCCGACCGTCGGAGCGAGGAGCCGCCGGTGTCGCTTCACTTCCTATGTGAGAAGTCGATGTCTGCTGAACTTCATATACTGTGAAAAATGACCTGACCACAAATGTCAACAGCGACTCATGAACAGGAAGTGAAATTTACTTCTTAGCCATAGCGTTCATTCAGTCAGGAAGTTGTGGCACAATTTGCAAATATTGCCGATTCTTGAGTCTATTCTCGGGTTGTGTTAGAAAGCAGGCTGTATTCTTGGAAGAAAGAAATTGGTCAATATTTTCTGTTTTAATTCATCTTCAAACACTATAGAGTATTGAAGACAGCAGCAGGTTTCAACAGCTCCATCCTGCTGCCCTTCACTGCAGTGTAGAACAGTGGGAATCTAGTTACATTGACTGTCAGCAAGATTAGTCTCAACAGACAAGTAATAGTAGTAGTACTAGTAGTAGTAGTAGTAGTAGTATCGTCATCCTGGTTTCAGTGGAGAGCTTTATTGTCCCATGATGTCTAAATGTTTCAGAAGCCTTTCCACTCTGACAAGAATACAATTCTGTCGGAAACACAGAATTCTGTGGATTTGGTCACATTTAAAGATACTGAATATCAGCACAAAAGGTCGACTCTAGTTAGCCGAGTGTCAGCAGGTTTGGTACTCTTCACAGTTCAGCCTACATGAGTCCAAACCTGGTCTTGTTTTTATCATTATAATGCAGAGCAGAGATCAGGCACAAATCAAAAGGGACCTTTCATCTGGATCAGCATCATACACCTGTTCTAACCCCCAGAATCTGACTGATCTGTACACCTGTTCTAACCCCCAGGATCTGACTGATCTGTGCACCTGTTCTAACCCCCAGGATCTGACTGATCTGTACACCTGTTCTAACCCCCAGGATCTGACTGATCTGTGCACCTGTTCTAACCCCCAGGATCTGACTGATCTGTACACCTGTTCTAACCCCCAGGATCTGACTGATCTGTACACCTGTTCTAACCCCCAGGATCCGACTGATCTGAACACCTGTTCTAACCCCCAGAATCTGACTGGTCTGACTGACCTGACTGACTTTAGTCCGTTTTTCAAAATGTTCTCAGATAGGATCATTCTGATCCAGATTACAGAATCCAGATCTGCAGTCTTTAAATAAACCTCTATCTCGCCATCTGTTGGACAAATAATGTTACAACCTTCTGTTAGGCCAAAAAGACATCGGTGAACTGGATGAAAAAGTGTACGACGGTTCACATGTTACTTTTATTCACTTATCTGCAAGTACACAATGCAAAAGACAAAATTCTAATTCTTACTGCATGGCAAAAATACTTAAAACAAAACTTCCCATTTCTCTGCATTTATTAATTAATGGATCCTTTACAAATAAGCGTTCACAGGAGCATGTTTCATTAAATCATCTTATCATCTTGTGATTATAATAGTAATCATCTTAAGTTAAAGCAATACAGGATATTATTTGGTACCTTGCTTTAAGAACAACATCCTTAAAGGGGAATTTCCCCCAAAACTGACTTCACATTCAGCATTCAGCAAGCGCACAGATGTTTTTGGAAAATGTTCTAATATTTTGTTGCTTGGTTTTCAGTTATGAGCTCTCAATAGAGGAACATCAGATTGTCTGGTATGAATCAATTGTATTGAATAGTTCAGATAGCTGAAAGAAAATGTTTTGGACAGTCGTGTTCATATACTTCAATCAATAGGTACGATGTTCCATAATGTGACATGTGGCTGTGGTGTTCATGTAGAACAGGAAGTGACTTCAGAGAGCAGAGGAGAAGAGAGTCTGTCTGCCTACAAAATGTTTTCTATTATTGGTTTCATTTCTTTTTTAACCTACTGTAGCTTTTTTACTATTGAAGTGTTTTTTATGTGATGTGGCTTATGTTGTGTTTATTTGTTTGACCTGGGCAGCAGCACTTTATGTCCAAGACAAAATGTCCCCTTGGGGACAATAAGGTTAATCTCATCTGTCCTGAGATGGAAGACAGACACATTTATGGGTGGTTACTTTCCTCTAAATACAACGTCGATGTTTATTTGCGGTACTAGCACATGATTGGACAGCAGAGTTTCCCTGTGTTTAGAGAGACTGTCTTTTGACCAGAGGAGCCGGGTTCAAACCCCCACCCTGCTGAAGTGTCCGAGCTGCAGACCCTGACCTCTGACCTCCCTGTGGGGGTGAGGGCAACAGAAAATATAATTTCTCTACAGTGAGACGTAGAGGACGGTTACATTATAAAGCAATTCATGTTTTGGAAATTATCTACTTTTTCAGAATACAAACTAAGTGAACTTTTGTAAATATGTGTGAAAATCCCCTTTCAAAGGTTTTAGGGGTCTGGGTGCACGAGTGATGTCACGATACCAGAATCTTCACTTCCATACCAATACTACGTTTAAAGTCCCAGTGAAACGGCATTCTGAGAGCATCGTGCTTCCTTAATGTGATGCATTTCCTGTTGAAACAGGATGTTGGGGCGGGACATAACCATCAAACGTCACAGAACCAGAACCAGACTGAGGCGCTGTCTACTCTAATCACTCTTCTTCTTCTTCTTTAAACTCTGCACCTACACGCTGACATGGAATTTCAGCTTGCAGAACACATTTGGTGAAAGCATCAAACATTTAAAAAAACAAAATATTGAATTCAATCTAACGCATCACAGCAGTATCAAATTTCAGTTATGGTGACCAAGCTTGGGTTCATCGCCCTTTTTTACCTAAATGCCTCTGCATGTAGAACAGTAGAAATATATATAAAACAGCATACCTGGAGTTAAACAACATACATGTATTTCAGTCAGAGGGAGAGTCCGAGCACGATGTCTGTACGGTGAGGTTATGAGTTATCTTAGCTTTAGCTTTAGCTCATAGAACTCAAATAACAAAATCAGCTGATTCCATAAGTCCCAAGGGAAAATACAAGAGCTGGGACATTCAAATCAACTGAAACGTTTGAACATCAGCCCTCTTC
>OMLI01088474.1:0-11455 GCA_900302605.1 Rondeletia loricata | reverse complement strand
CCTATGACTGGCCCATGAGCGGCATTTCAACTCTGTCTGCTCCAGCCATCCACTGCAGAGAGAGAGAGAGAGAGAGAGAGAGAGAGAGAGAGAGAGAGAGAGATGCTTGACGAGGTCGGTATGCTTCTCACATCATGCAAACCTGTCTGAACTAAAAATGTGCTTCTCTCATTTTGAATTTGATATGCTTAGAAGTCTAAATCTGTATCCAAATATAAACAAAGTGGTGCAGTCACAGCCCAGGTGCGTACGAGGTGAAGATAAATGTCAAATATTTCACTTCCCTTATACCCCCATCCCTTATCCAATTCATTTGTTTCCATTTTCAGTGATTCAACTCGACTGACTCGACTGAGTCCCTTTCTATTTCCGGTGGCGTTTCCCAGCGGGTGTAACAATGTGTGTGGTATTCTATCAAACAACATCATACGACCGTGAAGAAGATCATCCATGTGCTGCAGTCATATTCCTTCCAGGGGTGTAAGAATCCCGTTTAAAACCAAACCAGAAACAACTGACTCTCGCTTTAAGTGTGTTTGTGTGTGTGTATTTGTCACTGTTTGCATGCATGCGTGTGTGTGTGTGTGTGTGTGTTGAGTGTAGGTTGATTAGGGGATGCCCTTTTAAAAGTATCTTAATAATTGTTTTCCTTTAGCAGACCTCTAGGCCTATGTCACTCTATTCAATCAATTTTGATTTAGCGACAAATGATCTTGCTGTCAGGGCAGACTTTAATGAGGGATTTTTTACTTGACTAAAATCAATTTAGCAAGTTGATATGAAATTATTTTGCATATTCAAAAACAGACAGGTTTAGATTAGAGAAGTTGGCTATAGCTTAGAAATAAACAGACGTCAAATGAAAGCAGCAGTCAAGAAAGGTCATGCGCCACCTACTGGCCTATAGATGAACTGCATCCTACAACATAAGGCAGCATCTACATACAGTGAAACTGCTGTGCTGTCTTGGCCTCAACACTGTAATTAACTAAACAAATAATAAAGGAAGTATTTGCCAGCTAGGTCTGTGTTATTTTCTCTAGCTAGCTTATAATCAATCAAGTATTTTATTGGTGGTTTTTGGTAAGCTATTGATAGCTAGCTTTGAAGTTGAAATGAGGCGTCTAGCTCCTATTGTCCACTGAGACGGACATCAGCACTGACCACACAGAGGTCATTAACATTTTCAAAAACACAGCCAATAGGAGGATTCTGCTGTGAATCCAGTCTGATACAGGAAGCATAATACATTTCTTGAGACAATTTCCCCCCTATTGTTTCAGTTTCCCCCCCAAATTCTAACCCGTGGAAGTTTTCTAAATACATGGTAAACAGCATTGTCTTATTATTCCTGATGACAATTTATTTCAACGTGAGTTCAGAATCATAAATAAAACATTAATCCTAGTGGTATCCAAGTTTTGATTTGATTAGTCATCCCTGAATCCCAGAAATACATTTGACCTAATTCAGCCTAAACTAATATTCACTCCAACCCAGTTGGGGTCTATATCAGCATGCACTTATGCCCCCCAACCCAGGTGTGTGAGGGTTGGTGCAGGCGGAAGAGGTGCCCCTTTTTCATCTTTTGCCCCTTAGAGAGTCTGTGCAGCCGCTGAAAGATATATATAGCCGCAGGTGGCAGTTAGGGTCTGAGCCCGTGGGCCAGTCCGTTAGGGTCCGAGCCCATTGGCCAAGCACATACAGATGCGTGAGATATCACAATTTGCTAAATTGCACGACCAAATGTGATCTGACACTTTGGAGCCCCTTTACAAAGATGTATGTGATTGCTCTAGCATTACATTTTTAGGTTTGCGCATCTTTGCTGTCAACTTCGTTTGTGTGTCTTGGCCAAATGTGTGTCAAAATTCTCTGGAATAGCCACGATGTAGGCAGTTGAAATATGCTGTGTGTAAAATCTGGCGGAGATTGACTCAACTTTGCTGGAGTAATAAAAAAGTATTATTGCAAGGTTGCTTTACACGTATAAGAATTATGTCTCACATTCCTGTTTGCACATCTTTGCTGTCAACTTCGTTTGCGTGTCACAGTCAAACACTTTGGAATTTCACACGTCTGTGTAAAAGCCGTAATCTATGAAGTCCAAATATGTTGTGTGCAAAATTTCGTGGAGATTGGATCAACTCTGTGGGAGAAAGAGGTTTTGCATGAAATTCAAAATGGCGTAATCATGGCGGAAATGTAAACCAGTATGTGAAATGGATTTGTCTTGAGCCAAGGAATGTGAGGGGAAACAAAAAATGTATTCTTTGCCATACGGTTCGGCATACGGTTCAGGAGCTAAACATAAAGCTGCTTGTTATATATATTATATATAATCTGGTTGGTCTGGGACTTGAGCTCCAGATCGTTTTAAGGCAGAAAAAGAAGAAGTAGAAGAAAAATCCTAACCAAAATAGTAGGGTTCCAGCGCCCGCAGTGCTTTGACCCCTTCTTTGATCAGCCGCCTCTTGCCGCACGGCATGTGGTCAAGATTTCAGCCAAGGTTTTGAATGGGCCGCATTCAGACTCAGGATGCAAGTAAATGCAAATGAATGACAGCAACATCTTGAGGCTGTTCGGGCTGCCAGTGGACTGTGGTTGTACTGGGCAGCTCGCCGGGGTGAACGTATGGAACTGTATGCGTGTGAAGGAGGACGATGCTGAAAAAGAGCGAGCCTGCCCAGCAATACCATTCCCTGGATAAATAAAGGTTAAAAAAAACGTCTACAAAGAGAGGAAGAGAGCATGGAAGCAAACAGCGTGGAAGGCCTTCCAGGTTTCACAGAGAATCAATTGTAGATGATATGAAGAACCTTAAGGTCTTCACATTCAACCAGTTGTCTTAGCTGCTTCCCCCATGGCCCGTTCTGTTTGGTTTGAGTTCGTTAGGACAGGCTTATTCATGCTCAAACACTGTTTATCTTAAAAGGAAGGTGCAAGCCTCAGTGACTCGGTCTAAAAATGGAAGATCATCCGTCTCTGCGTTGATTATGAGGGAATTTAGATATTTATTTCTCCTCTATCGCGCTGCTATTTCCCCGCTAATGCTCCCTGATGAGGCTTGGCAGACGCATTAAGGAAGTGCAACCTCAACATAGACCTCAGCGGCTCACCAGCTTTTCATCCAGTTCAAAGGACATGACCATCAGTCCTGTTGTTGAAGCCTGTGCTGTGACAGGTAGCAAATGAGGGATAGAGCAAAATACAGACAGCAGACGTACATGGAGTCGCACCAGGGACCAGAGTGAATAACCAGGAACCTTTCTGAACAAAAAGATGATTTAGCATTGGACACATTTAATTACTTCCTAATTACTACTTAAGAGTAATGACAAACACTGACTTTTTCCCCTCAGACATTACCAGACAACTGGGCACATCTGGATTCTGTCTCATCAGTAGAAATATACAAACGGATAAGATAAAGAATAAAGTTAAACTCATCAATAAAAACACACAACAACACATTCTGATTTTTCTTTTGCCACTCCTCAATCGTGATAGTGGCTTTGCCGTTTTAAACCGAAACTGCAGAATGCTCAGTTATGCACCGACACATTATTTACCAAAGCAACGCCGTGTCTTTGTTTGCATGATGTCTGTTCTTGTTGTCTCAACTCTTGGAAAATGTCGCCTGATTTTCCTTCTTATGTGTGTTTATTTGTTTTCTGTCTCCCACTGGAGCAAACTGCGCCCGGAGGTAGTTATTATTTCAAGCTTACCAAGAGATTACTCTGTGTAGCTGCATCACATATTGGATATCTTGTTTGATTTAATAAAAGAAAGCTCTGTACACAGCCCATGTCCACACTACTGAACTTAGTAGTGTTTCTTCCTGACCACTGGAAGACATTATTGATATACAACAAGCCCTAAATATGAGTGTTCACCATGCAATATTAGATTTTAGTTTCAGTGGTGCAGAGGGCTGCACATCCTCATGACCTAGTTATGGCTTGTTGAAGACTGTGAGGCAGGAGAGACAAAACATCTTTGATTGATTTGCTTTGTCGGCAGTATTGTCTCAGTGGCAAGTTCATCACAAAGCGGGTCAACTTGTTCCAGATACTCTGAAACACCAGCTTTCTTTACAAAACACGATTTGGCCATTTTGAGGGGAAAAACGTCACTGCCTGAAGTCCATCATTCAATATCTTGAAATATAGAGGACATCTGCTCAAGTCTAAAAAGTTTTGTTTTTATTTTACAGGAGTGATACTTTTTGGAAATGGTGGATATCAAATTTTTGAATGAATTGTTTAAAAGTAGGTTTCTCTCCGCTGTATGGGGGTTTGGGGTTCAACTGATGGGTTCTTGGAGTCTGATCCCGATATTTTGTGCCGTTATTCAACATCTTTACATTTTTCCATTCCATTTCCAAGTATTCAGTGTTTCCCCCCAGAATTTCATTCTTGTCAGAGTGGAAAAGCCTCTAAAACAGCATTTAATCCATCATGGGACACTAAAACTCTCCATGGAAACCAGACTAATGAAATTATTATAGAGTTAGCGGCTCTGTAAGGCAGAGTGACCCACCACACCTATTCAATGGCAGGGAAACTCTGGGATACATTAGGCCTTTAAATTAAGAATTCATTTACAAAGAACATTATTGAACAATTCAATGAATAAATAAAATGTGCAAAGAAAATACAATTTATTTGCAGGTCTTTCTGGACACCCAGGGTCACTTTACACAAGAGTTAAAATCAAGCCATGAAGCAGGAACAACATAACGTTAACACAGGAACAACATAAGAAACTAGAACAACATAGAAACATAAGTCATATCAGTTACAGGCTGTGGTGAATAGATGTGATATCGATATATTTCATTAAAGACCAATATCGGCCCGATTTATCGGTAAACCGTATATCGGTCTGACCCGAGTTTGGACAGTACAAGACGAGGGAAAAGCTGCTGTCACATGATTCTATCTTGTGGAGACACAAGGACAAAGACAGAGTTGTGTTGTAAACAAAGGCAGCACCCTGCCCTTGCTCCCCACGGCTGCTGTCAGACCAATTAGATTAATGAATTAATTAAACAGTCACATCCCACCTCAGTCCAGTCAGAATGAATTAAACAGTCACATCCCACCTCAGTCCAGTCAGAATGAATTAAACAGTCACATCCCACCTCAGTCCAGTCAGAATGAATTAAACAGTCACATCCCACCTCAGTCCAGTCATCCAGCAATGGGAGACATGACAATTCTCTATTCATGCTCGATTACATACTTTGTCTATACATCATATTCAGCAAGATGACCTTCACTCTGCATGCATTGGTGTTTTTATGCAATTAGCATAGCCAGATGACCAATTTAACAAACAAACAAACAAACAAATAAAATAATAAATCCATCAATAACATTTTACATTTTTACAAAATATAGATGATTCCATACTTGAAAATAATTTTTTCGATTTTTTATATTATTTAGGCAAAGAACTTGGAATAGCTAATAACTTAAATGTATTTCCTATTAATTTTACTTTTATGCCATCGTCATTTTATCATCACTTTTTCCTAATGGTAAGATTTTTACTGTCCCATAGCCCAAAATGACCATTATATATCTGCAGGGGTTTGATAGGGTTGTTGATCAATACCAGTGACTCAATGAGAACTTCACCAGGTGATGAGATTTCTGGCTTTCAAAAATCAATTTCTGGCCCGTACTCTGTTTAGGAATAAATACTTCCCTCTTATTAGCATTTCAAGACACCTGATGACAACACAATATTTTAAGTGGTGTTCCTGCATCAATTGGCACAATTACTCCCACTGGAGCCACCAATAGTCACAAAATCAATGCTCTTATGGCATTGTAAAGTGCTTCGGATAAAAGACTCCCACCAAATGGCACGTTATGCATTATAATATTAAATTGATCATGTACGCTGTGAATCTATGCAGTGGATTGGTCACAGCCCACTTCATCTCCTTGCTTTGGGGCTATGCAGAGAAAGCCCAGACCGTCAAAGGGGAGATGATTACAATGGATTTAGAGAGTCGGGCTGCCTGATGTGATGGCATCAACTAACTCAGAGGAAGAAGCCTATTATTTGTGCAGCGGAGCACAATAGCTTGCAAAGGGAAATTACTGTCATTTTGCACAATTTGCCAAGAGGATGGCCTCTAATTTCCACCTGTAACATCATTATTTCAGCATCGCCTTATCGCCACGTCCTCCCTGACTGGAAGGCGGACTGGCTAATGTTCCGTTTCAAGCACTCTCATGTGAACTGACTGCATTCAGCTGTTTATACTGGGGAACTAAGAGGACATGGGATGAACCGTTTGACATGATATTAGCAAGATTTGCACTCAAGCACCTGCTACTAGGGGAACTACTCCAGTCAGGCTTGGGTGGATTTATGAAGAGTTTCATTCCACTGCTTGTCCTTTTTGTGAAAACAAAACAAATGTATTTAAAGAAACAAACTCAGGTGAATTTATTCTCAAATATGTCACTGTTTTGTGAGCAAAGGTCGTAAGCTTGCCAGTAACCTCAGAAATATTCCATAATGAGTTTTACTGTCATCTATTGTCAGCAATCATTTAAAAGGTGCATATTTAATTTAGGAAGGAAACTATTCTATTCTATTCAATTCTATTCAATTATTTCAATGATGTATATATCACTAAAGAAGACAAAGGGATTTTTGCATCTCACATTTTAACAGTCAGTTTGTCTCACTCTGTGTTTCTCTCCATCACAGTGCTGCTCAGAAAGTGTGCACACCTTCTCACACTATAATACACCATGTAGGTTTTCTTACATCAAAGTTGTTTGGGATTATGGGAATCCCTGGATGGCTCAGAAAGTGTGGGAAAGCTGAGGTTGTTTTTCTGACCCTCTCAAACTGAGAGATGAGCGATAGGCACTTGCTCTGAACAGGCAGCAACCAGGACTACTCGTAATTATCATAGAAGCCAACAAAATTAGTTTGTGACTACAGTCTTTTGTGGTTTTAGGTATTGATTAGTCCATAAATGCATGGTGTTTTTTAAAACTTTTAAAACTTTCTTTTTTTTTGCAGCTCAACCATGTAGTTATAAAATGTGTTAACAAACCTCTCAAGTTGAAACAGGTGTTCATGGAGTTAATGTGTATTTCTAATGAGTAAACAAAGAATGTTAGTTAGTTTAGTTTCAACTTTATTTGTCCCCTGAGGGAAATTGGTTTCGCAGCACAAGTGCACATAAAACATAAAGGACAGTAAAATCCACAGATATCACAACTTTAACATGAACAGAGACACTGGAGCAGTAAGACAGCAATACATATAATATAATGTATAATACTACTATAAGCCTGCTGACAGAAATACAACATGGCATGAACCATTTTGAGCCTCGTTGACATCATCATCATCATCATCATCATCATCATCATCATCATCATCATCATCATCATCATCCGCCCCACTCCCCATAGACTGAGAGCTGAACTAAGGGCCCAACAAGCTAACCTAGCTCCTTTCCCCTGAATTCAGGAGGGTAATGGCTGTGGGATTAAATGAGTGTTTGTACCTCTTGGTCTTGACAGTGGGGAATCGTAAGCAGGATGGATTCTGCCTTCCTCGCCACCTGTCTGTTGTAGAGGTCAGATAGGCTACTCTGCTGGACACCTGTGATCTTACTGCTGACTTTGACCACTCTACACATATCAGGGGAAATGACAGAATAGACTCAATGTTGGCCTTGCGAAAGAGAGTCATCAGCTAGGGACCTGTCAATCTGGAACTTTGCCAGTTTCCTGATCCAAAAAAGGCGTTGCTGGCCCTTCTTACACAGTGTGTCGGTGTTACAGTCGAAGGTCGGTTTATTGTCAGTCATGGTGCCAAGATATTTGTAATTGACTACAGTCTCCACCACCTGGCCCTCAGTGATAGCACACTGAGGGGAAGTGGGTTGACGCCTGAAGTCAATATATTTCCTCTTAGTCACGTTAAGTTGTAAACATTTACTGTTACACCAATTTTAAAAGTAATCGACAACAGGACCGTGACACGTTTCATCATCATGAAGGAGGCTGACTATTACTGAGTCGTCCGCAAACTTCAGGATGTGTCGGTTCTCAAATTGGCTACGACAGTCATCCGTGTACAGTATACTGTATAGGAGTGGGGAGAGGACACAGCCCTGGAGAGAGGACACAGCCCTGGGGAGAGAGGACACAGCCCTGGAGAGAGGACACAGCCCTGGGGAGAGAGGACACGGCCCTGGGGAGAGAGGACACGGCCCTGGGGAGAGAGGACACGGCCCTGGAGAGAGGACACGGCCCTGGGGAGAGGACACTCACTGTCGGTGAGGAAGTCAAGAATCCAGCCCGCTACACTAGAGTCAACACCAAACTGGTTACAGAGTTTGGGGTTGAATGGCGTTGAAAGCTGATGAAAAATCAACAAACAACAGCTGGGCACGAGTCTTACTGCCCTCTAGATGTTTCACTACAAGGTCAAGCAGGGTGAGAGTAGCATCCTGTACCCCCCGCTTGGCCCTGTGTGCAAACTGAAGCGGATCAAGAAGGAGTTGGGTTTTGTCCAGAAGTTCTGTCCTGATCAGTTTCTCAAAGGACTTCATGACCAGGGAGGACAAAGACTGTGTTAATCAGTTATCAGGAAACTCCAGAGGATTATTACATGCCCACATTAGCTGAGGGATTCGTTGGCCATTTGACAGACCTGTGGGGAGTCAAGACTTTCCTCAGCTCAGGAAAAGTAATTTTCTTTGTAATCCATGGATAATGCGATTGTGGTTAATCATCCATTTGTAAGCCGAGTGTGGGGAAAGTCCAAAACAACTGGAACAAACTTCTTATACTTAAAATGTAGCTTACTATTTGATCTCATGACGATGAGTTAACGAGGTTTCCCAAACTCGAGGATGAGAAACAATAGCGAAGAGAAGTCATTTTCATTCAACAGGTGATGATGCCTGCAAGCAACAAAAAAACATACTGATGCTAAAAGACTGCTGTGGTGCACCTTGCAAAATGGTGTGTGTGTGTGTATGTGTGTGTGTGTACATTTGTACTGGATCCAATTGCACAACTCTGAAGCTTTGGCTGATTCTGCTTTCGGATTAGCAATTTCTTCGAAGTGGGACTTAGCCTGCTTTCTCAATTTAAAACTGAAACTCAGAATAAGCATAAAACATTTACTGACTGCATGAGTACTTTAATTATGTCTCAATTTTGAATCTCCTGCTGTACCTTTTAGTTTTGCCCTGTGACCATGATCAGATATTCATATATTGGAATAGAACAAGGAACTTAATTGCAGCGCAAAGCCTTTGTACTCCCCCTTTTTCTGTACGAAGAGCCGGAATCCCCTTAGGCTTCTTTGTTTTGACGTTAGTCTCGTACCTAAATCCATTTGAATGAAGGTTCGTTTGACTTTTCCTTTAACGTGTGCATGCAATCCAACCTATTCATCCTGAAAAAGACAGAAGAAGTGAAATTGTCTGTCACTGCGGCAGGGCCAGAAGCACCTGGTGAAGTGCAGTAGGTGAAATGAGCTGCCACTTTCTCTTTTCAAGGACAGATTTGCAAGAAACTTGGTCTGACAGCTGATCTTCTATCTCTGTTTTTGGGCCGGTTTCAAGCCCAATAAGACCGATGAGGCCTTTCCAAACCTTTCAACAGAATTGCCCTTTCGCAAGATGGTGACTGCATTACGATGATGATGATACCTGATGATGAATACATGAATTTTGAATTTTCCTGCGCTCATGTCCATATAGCGCAATTCCTGTTGAATCAATTATCACTCTTAACTTCTGACATTCGGGCCAACAAGCATCAACAACGTTCTCTGTAGATATGATTTCTTCAGGACTATGAAAACCGGTTTTGGCTCGCCTCCCCTCCTGATCCCAAATGACTTATCCTCCTCTGGGGTGCAATTTAGGTGTCTCATACATTTAACTGAGGCTTGAGGCTGATGGTACCTGGCTCCAATCGCTACTCAGGGAGCCGACTCACCGGTCTATATAATGCATGATGCTGTGTGCTTTCTTCTTTCTATCCAGGCTTGTATTTTGGCCCGAGGTGAGAGACCTCTCATATATCCTCCTCTGTGAGTGTTGACAGCCATTTCCAAAGTTTCAGACGTGTCAGCAGGCGGGGCTGCCGGCATCGGAAGAACGAACCCGGCCTTACCTTCCGTAAAGCAGCGGTGGGCGATGGGAATTGCTCGGACCGTAATCATAGCAGCGTTTTATGGCAAAGGGAGCGACTTATTCACCGGCCCCGAGCACCGAGCGGTAACAAAGATTATATTGAGACGGATGATGACGTGCGCCAGGTGGTTACAGAATTCAGCAGGGGGGTTTCGCATTAAAGCCGGCAGGTGTTGTAGTTGTGATTCATGATCCGCACATTGATTTGTCAGTGGCAGCGTATTTCAGCCCACACTGCAAGCTCTCGCCCTCGACTATCTGCTCTCTCGCACCCGCCACCTGTCATCCTTTATCACATAAAAACATGACGCCTACTCATATAAAATGATTATTGATGGGAAGGTCAAACTCACTGTGGAGTACTACGTGACTTGTTGGCTGTCATAAGACCTTTGTTTGTAAAGCAGTGACATTTTGAGGATGGGATGACACATATTTTAAAAAAACATAAAGTCGTTAATTTCAGGTACTTCAATGTTCTCACAATGAATATGCTCAGTATGATGTTTTGGGATGAAAACAATTTTAGCACAATAGAGCATAGAAAAAAATGGTAGAAAAGCCACTCAGCTCCAAACAATGAGCTTCATCCTGAGTCCATTGTCCCAAAACATTATTTTCACAATTTTTAAACTCAAACCAAGCTAAAGAGCGGGACTAATTGCTCACTTCAAGCCTCATCTGAGTCAAACAGGTCATGGCAAGATGAAGCGGCCTCTGGTTTGAGTGGGGCTCTTACTGAAATCCAAGTCTTTGGGGTAGAGCTGCATTAGGACAGAAAGTGATGGCTTCGAAGACGGAGGCTGGTTTCTACACTTCAACCCACCAGAACTCGGCTGTAAAGATGTTCAGAGACATGGAAGAGACAGAGACAGAGAGAGAGTATGTGTGTACTTGTATTACTGTACTTGTGAGGACAAGTTTAGGGAAGTGAGGACATTTTGTTTGGTCCTTACTTTGTAAAGGGACATTTGAAAGGTATGTAGGTTTGTGGTTAGGCTACATTTGGTAACATAATCAATGGTCCTTGCTCTGGATGCAGTATCATTTTTATGTGTGTGTGTGTGTGTGTGTGCGTGTGCGTGTGCGTGTGCGTGTGTGTGGCATCAGAATGCTTCAGGGCTGCTGCTCACAAACTGTCCTATAAATGCGCTGTAGCTCAATTCCATCATTTCATCTGCTACAATCTACAAGCTACTGCCTCACCAGTACCGGTATCATCCTCCCAACCGAGAAATATCGAGGTCAAAACAT